>PVKE010003067.1:0-75695 GCA_004027555.1 Craseonycteris thonglongyai | reverse complement strand
AAAAAAAAACAATAAAATAAATCTTAAAAAAATAATAACAACAATTAAACCACCCAAAGCTTGAGTATTATTTCTATATACCATTTCTTATGGATAGGGAGTTTAGGTCCCAGGCAGAGAAAGTATGAAATACAAATGCAACATAAATTGCTATTGAGCCAGAAAGTAAGGGCATTGTCAAAAAATTATGAAGCATTGTCAAAATAACACGTGAGCTTGAGATTGAAGGGGCTACAACTAGACAAATCTAAGACAAGTTTAACATCAAAGGAAACAGTGGCATTTAGAAATATAATGCACTAAAGTTCAAAAAAGAACCCCTGAATCCATCCATATAATAAAGAGAATAAATAAATAATAAATGAAAATTATATAGATACCTACACGAGAGAGAAAAGAACAGCTTCCATTACAGTAGAACATAAACTATTAAAGGATTAAGAATTACGTTAGGGAAGCCGGGATGGCTCAGTGGGTTAAGCGCTCACTTTGCAGCCCCAGGGACTGGGGATCGAATCCCAGCCCCAGCCCGTGTGAACGCATATGCTGAACTGGGGAGTGCCCCCAGTTTGGTTCTCACTGGGGTGAGACCCCAACCCAGTTCCTGCCCTGTGCAGCTCCACGCCCACCTGTGGAATGAAATTATGTGGAAAAACCAATGATGTACAACTATGGAGACTGTTTGGGGCCTTCCTCCTTCTCTCTGTCTCTGAATTTCTCTCTCTCACTCTCTCTTTCTCTGTCAAAAACAATAAAAATACATCTTAAAACAAAAAGCATTACATTAAAAATAACTTTCTTGAAACCAGGGTAATAATTTATTTTCACATTATCTATGAATGTGAATTAAAACATATGGGCTAACTATTAATCAGAACAATGTTTATGTAGTTACTAAATGCATGCCTATATAGAAATTGTAAAAATGATTAAGAAAACATCTCAATCTAACAGTTGGATAATCTAGTGAGGACTGTAAATTTTGGAATAACCTTTAAGATATATTTAGGTTTCAAATGACAGCAAAATAAAAACTTTGTAAAACCACTTTGCAAACTTCACTTTCTATAATATTGCTTTGTTTTTGAGTTCAGGGTCTTAATATTTTTTAGAAAGTAAACATAGAAAACAAAAACATATTTCTATCAAAGACCAATAAGTTAGAGACCATCCAAATTAAAATACTAAATCAGGGATTATGATTTGAAATATGCAAGAACATGAGATAAATTTGTTGTTTATGCTCTTTGGATGATGTGGTAGGACAGTTTTCTAATAGGTGTAGGTTATATTGATGACTTGCTCCCTGAGAACGGCAGTGATATTCAACATTTGAATGATTAATAATTGCATTAAAACTACAGGTTCAATAACACAATTAATTTTGTGCTCCACAGGATTTCAGATTTACTTTACACTGTAGTTTCTTTGATTTATTTTCTATTAAGAGCAGTTTGTGTCAGCAAATTCAATAAGATGGGTTAAGCTATACATGCTCCTCCTCTAGAATATGTATTTTAAGAAAGATGGATTAAAAACCATATCAAACTGTCCTAACATATATTTTCAAAATTCAGAATGTCATATAAAGAATTATTATATTCAAAATCTGTAATTCTTCAGAGGCTTATTTGAATGTTTCTTTTTTTTTTTAATTCTCTCATGCTCAGAAATGTCAGTTTTTTATTTATCTTTACTAATTCCTTACTCATATACTAACTTAACTATATGCTACTTACCCTTACACTTTTCAAAATCATTATACTTGTCTATCATAATTAATTACCTAACAAAATATTTGTATTGGATTTAACCATAATAGGATCAACGTATTTAACATTTCTATCCTTCCCTTTTAACTCTTTTGAGTGGTCTAGAAATAGATGTGATATCCATGTAAATGATTAATAATGATTTTTGGAATGGAATTATGTAGACCATGAAGTTGGTAGATAGATGCTTTCTAATTAACACATATTTACTTTGAGTATTGACCTACAATTTTAGTGTGCTGTTACATGCACTTTTATTTAATCCCCTAAATAACCTATTAATTATCATTGTTTTTATATAATAATAAGGAAACTGAGAAAAATAAATGGTGCTATTTGTTTAACACAAGTGGCAGAGATGATCTTGGATTTAAGTTTTGCAGGTGATAGAGTACAGTGCATTAAGCTTAGGACTGTGGATCAAAATTTCTTCAGGGTAATATTATATATCACTATCAAATACACAAACCTCTGCTACTATCTATTCTTTCCCATATTTCCTCCTCATATTTCTCTAGACTTTCTTTTCTCCAACAAAATGTTTATCTTTCTACTTCCTCATTATATATATATATATATATATATATATATATATATATATATATATATATATATATATATATATATATATATATATATACACACACACACATACACACACACACATATACCGGTACATATATACTCTTCTAATTACATAAATTTGAAGTTTTGTAAGCACTCTCACTGACAATTCCTTTTATTATGAAATCTGAGTCTTTGTTGAGAAAGACATTTCCAGACAATTCCTCTCATGGCCTTGAGGCATACATTTGTCTCTAAAATTCTGTAACCTTTTGCACGTTGTCAATCTAGACTATATCACTTATTTTTTTCAAAGGTCAGATCTACTACCCATCTTTCTTAATATCTTAATTTGAATATTACCCTGAAAGATTTTAAAATAAATGTGATTCATATGTTTTTGACTTAAATATTATCTTTAAATTAGCAGTGTAGCTGGAGTGATTTAAAATATAGTCATACCCTGATACTTAACTGCTTTAAAACTCCTCAGATTTGGTACTTGATGCATTTTGAAGTGAAAATTTTGTCCCAGTAGTTGCTGTTTCTTTGGTACCCAATGCACTTCCCAGAACCTAGTAACCACGAGTACGCAGGTACTACTGCATTATTCCTTATGGGAAAAATTTGTCACTACTTGTTTTGGGTGCTCATCATGCCTCCCTGAACCAATTAACAATGAGTTCAAAGGTACCACTGTAAGTTAATTCCCTGATTTTTGGCTGGGTTTCATGCAATCAGGAAATGGACATCCTGAATATAGTTAGTGCTATAATGGACATTTAGAGTAAAATATCAACCATTAAAGTCCTCTCCTTACTATCTTATTTATCAAACTTCACAGATTCTTCCTTGGCACCTTTCCCTCAGTATCATAGCACCTTTCCATTTTGAAAGGTATGTATTATCTGGATATATGAGAAATTCTTTAAAATGTCCACAGGTATGTTTAACCTGAGGGACAGGATGGCTTTGAATGAGGCCCAACAGACATTCTTAAAACATTATGAGACTTTTTTTTTGCAACCTTTTTTAAAACTCATCAGTTATTTTTAGTGTTAGGGTATTTTGTCTGTGGCCCAAGACAATTCTTCCAGTGTGACCCAGGGAATCCAAAAGATTGGACACTATTGTCCTCAGACATTATCTATTATAAATATCCTCTAATTATTAGCTATTTAACAGACAGATCATTCTAAAACTTTTAAAATGAAAACAAAACCATTTTTATTTCTCCCAAATTTACTACCAGCCAAGCAGCTCTAGTGATTTTGACTGGCTTATATTTTTAATATATAATCAGCTATTCGATAGATTGGGAAACATGGAATATGATGACCTTGACTGAAATAACTAGGCTTTATTTCACCTTGCCTCTCATACATCAGCAGACTAGCTCAGGGTTTCAATCATGGCATATGCAGGGTTCTAAGGAAGGAAGGAAAAACATAAAACTAGTTTTTAAGACTCTGCTTACATCAATGCTATGTTCTACTGGCCAAGGAATATCGTAAGGCTGAACCAATAATCAGCACAGTAGGATATCTTAAAAAGGTCAGAATGCAGGGCTGAAAAACTGAGTTCCTTCTTAAAATGAAAACTCATCACAAGACCCCTTTCTTAAAGTCTTATTGTTAGTGAATTAAGTACTTATCTCTGGACTTTGATGAGGAGGAGGTCCCTTAATTTAGCTACTATGACATGTTTGAATTGACTTAGTTGCATCTGTACAACTAGAATCAACTACTCAGGATTGTAGGAGATCGTGTGAATATTGCACCTCCAAATGTCAAAGTTGCTGTAACAAATTCTATTGGACCATAAGGAGTAAATAGACCAGTTTGGGGGGTAGGAATTATGCAGCAGGAGGAGTCTGTAATTGGCTCTAGCCAATGTAGCTTCAACTGGCATACCCAGTAAAAAGGAAGGACAAGTTAGAGCTAAAATTACAAAAATTTTAAAAATAAATGAGGAACCCAAGGGAAATTTATGTCTCTTCTATAATATTTTGGAAAAAGAACCAGGATAAACTCCCTGATTTAAACAATTTACCCGTGTAAAGAATAGAACGGCAAATAATATTCCAGCTTTCAAAAAGGCAAGTGGCAACCTTTCTTGTTTCTGCATGTATAAAAAAGCTAAGTATTGTGAATGGATTTTACTATGAAGAAAGATAAAGCAGGTTAAGTGTATAGAGATAGCAAAGATTCTATTTTATAAAAATTAAGGAAAATACAGCTATTATAAGGTGGCATTTTAACAAGGACCTGAAGAAGGTTGAGGAAGTAGATATGTATATATCTGATAGAAGAGTGTTTTAGGCATCTGTACTGTATGTTGGAGAGCCTGGGATCAAATTTTTGTTCTTTCATTTGCTATGTTACTTTTGCAAGGTTTCTGTTTCTCTGCATCATTTTCTCCAGGTGAGCAGAACATCTTATGGGTTGCTTTAAGTATTAATGGATTAATAGCTTAAAACTCAATGCCTAGCACCTACTAAGTACTCTAAAATGTGACTAGTTTCTATAATTGGCAGAGGAAACAGCATAAGCCAGCAAACCTAAAGCAAGAGTGTATAAGTAAGGAGACTATGGGCATTCAGTCGGGATAGAAAGGGACATGGGGTAGGGGGACAGATTAGAAAGGAAGTCAGAGAGATTGTAGAAAAGCAGACCATTCAATTTTAGAAGGCAAACGAGGATTTGGATTTGGGTGTTAAGGAAAGCCACTGAGAAACTTAAAGGAATAGTGTATAATGATCACTTCTGCCTTATACTTTATGTAAATGGTTTCACTGTTTCTTCAGCAACTAAAAGGTTCAACATGTCTAGTATACTAATATGTTACAAAATAAACAAGCAAAACAAACAACAAACAAAACACTTTAGTTTCTTTATCTCTGAAAGAGACACAATATTATTAGTGACTCTGTGTAGGGATGTTTAAATGATAACATAATATAAGCCATGTAATGAGCCAAAAGTCTGTGTTACCAGGCTTCCTTTACTGTGGCAACATTTATGGTCACTGCTTTGACTAGTAGTTGCTGAGTCCACCACAAAACTTAGTGATTAGAAACAATGATGCATTCTTATCAGGACTCAACTGAGCAATTCTGTTGTTTTTACTTAGAGTTTTCATGTGGTTGTAATTGAATGGTGACTGGTAAGATGACTTTACTTTTTTGCCTGGCACGGAGGCAGGAGGGGCTGAAAGGATCACCTGGGATGCTAAGATATCTGAATCTCTTTCTTTTTTTTTTTTTTTTAATATATTTTTATTTATTTATTTTTATTTTTGACAGAGAGAGAGAGAGAGCGATACAGAGACAGAAAGAGAACTGAACTTGGGGAGCTCCCAGTTCAGCATATGGTTCCGCATGGGCCAGGGTCGGATTCGATCCCTGGTCCCTGGTGCTGCAAAGTGAGCGCCTAACCCACTGAGTCATCCTGGCTTCCCCTGAATCTCTTTCCATATCATCTCAGGGCTACTTGTTTTCATTTGGCTTCTCCACACTTTCTATTCACATGTGTCTGCAATAGAGAGGTCGAACTTCTTATTGGGTAGCTCAAGGCTTCCAAAAGTAAAAAAAGGAGAAACAACCTGCCGTGCTTTTAGGATTTAGTCTCCAAGTTGGCACTATGTTATTTCTATGCTTCCTGTGGCTTAAAGTGAGTCTCATGGTCAGATCAATATTAAGAGATTACAAAAGACGGTGAAGGCCAGGAGCTGTAATTTGTTAGGGGCCATCTTGGAACAACAGATTCCACAGTCATCATGCACCCCAGCTTCTTGTCCTTCAACCAAATGTACTTAGAATATTTAGAACTTCAGTGTTTCACTAACCATAAGATTATAGAACACTGGGGAAGAACACACAAGCATTTTATTTTATTTAAACTTATTTTTATATTTGCATATACCTGGAGGACACGTATGTTTGATGATTAAACTCAGAAAAACAGAAAGTATGTCAGAAAACTGTTTGGTAAATAAATGTACACAAGATTATTACAAAGGCATCAGAAAAGTTACAATAAAACTAGAATAATTTGAAAACATAAATACTCGCCCATTCCACACTTTCAAAATGTTTGTGTATTATTATCAACTTTTCAGCATCAACCTTCATGTTAAAGACCATCTGCTTAACATATTTTCTATTACAACTAATATATAGTCAATACTGGAAAGAGCAATATGGTTATTCTCTTTTATGCCATATATTATTTTCAGGAAATTTAAAAATTAATGTCATTTTTAATCTGTCAAAATTGCTCAATTATGCACAGATATAATCAAATTTTGTTTTTCAAGAAGCCAGTTTTCTTTTAAAGCATAAAATGGTGCCCTAAGTTCTCAAAATAATTTCCTGAAATAATTTTTTTAACCTATTATAGATATAAAAATTGCCTTGCAGGAAAGTACATGAGCCCAGCTTGCCAAATTATTGTATCAAATAATAATAATGAACCTTTTTATGATTACCAACAGAGAGCAACCTGTACCAAAGAACAGCTACATAAATGTATTATTGTTCTAGTGGGTTCAAATAAAAGAAAACTGATATCTGCAATTCCTCATCAGAAGACTGCCACTGACTAATCTGATGAAGGAAGAAAGTCTATAAAGAAATGCTGATTGAAAAAATAAAGTACTCAGTAGGGTATACTATTTCATTAAATGCTAGGAGAGGTACTTACGCATTTATTTTTCTTACAGCACAACTTGAGAGAATTGGAGCAAACAGTGGCATATCTAGACATCTTGTTTTTGCCATAAAAAATAGTTTTTCTTGTTGAATTGTTTCAGTTAAGCCATTTTGTTTTGAATGCTAAAATGCTGGTATCTTGAAAAAAGAATGGCCTACGATAATTATAATATACTAATAATATTGGCAAGAATTACCTAAAATAATTATAATACATGAGTAATATTGGTAAGAACTCTCCACTTATTCCATCTGTAACCTCAGTTAACCTTTGCCATCCACGTAAGGTAACAAATTCCTAAGTGGTGGGTATTGGGATACTGTTGGTGGTAGTGGCGCTGGTGGTATTTTGCCTAACACAGTCATTGAATAGCTTGCCTAGTAAGGCTGCCTTAGGGAGGTTTATGAAGCACAGGTTCATTAATTGTTTTTAGTCATCCCCTTGTATTATGTAAATACTTCTGTTATTTTCAAATTTTGAATTTTTGTTTTCAATTTCCATCCATCTTTCTTCCTTGGTCATTTACCTCTGTGACACTTATGACCCCGTTTTGTTTGTTTTTAGTGTTTCTTATCTGTCCTGCCTCACTACAGCATACACTGAAGTAATGTGGGAAGGGATAGCAATAAAACTAATGCATATAGGCTAGGTAATTGCTTTCTATTTCATGATACTGAACTAGTTTCTGAGTGAAATCCTCTAACTCAGAAAATCTAGATGTGTGTTATCAAATTTCTGAGAAAACACATGTGTTGGGAATCAATGGTTTAGTAGAAAGAGGAATGGTTTATCACATAATTCAAACCGCCAGGGTTCCTGTTGAAGCTTGTTTATTGGTTGTCAGTAATTCCTGTCAATGTCAAAAACTCTAATTTATTTTATCTTTGGGAAATAAGGATTCATAGTTCATATCTTCTTGGGATAGCAAAGCAACCATTAGTATATAAAACTCCATGATATGCTGCAAAAAAAATATTTTTCTTTTAATAAAATCACTTTTATCTTATATATATCATCAAAATTATTCTAAAATCTAAGATACATGGAAAATAAAAATGTCATTAATAGTTGTAATACATTTATTTCATTATTCAACATGGTAATGGTGAAAATATTTTGTTCAAAAATTCTAAAAATTGGAAATGTCAAGAGAAGAACTCTGTTGATAGACATTGCTTTTGTTTTCTCTAAAGTTACATTGTCACTGCCTTTAATAGCACTATTTCATATATTTTAGTACAAAAAAGGCATACTCACTATTAAAATAAATCCTAAACATTCAATCATATGCCAATTATTAACCTAATAAAAGTATAGTCATATACATTTATATAGTTATATAGGTGTACAGAGAGGAATTATAACAATCTGAATTTTACAGAACAGTGATATTTTTTAATAGCTTTATTGAGATATAATTGATATGCAAAGAACTGCATCTATTTCATGTATACAACTTGATGAGTTTGGACATATGCAAACAACCAGAAAACCATCACCACAATCAAACTAATAGACAATATTTATTGACTCTAAAAGTTTTCTGTACCTTTTTAATTTTTGTTTTTATTTATAAGAATGCTTAAAATGGGATCTACCCTCTTAACAAATTTTTAAGTGCACTATGTTGCTTGACAGATCTTTAGAATTTATTCATTTTGCATAACTGAAACTTTATAACCATAAAGGGCAATGGGGAATTATTAGATGACACTAATACTTAATCATATTTTTATTTCTTTTAACAAATTTTTACTGAGCACTTAAAGTTTCAAGAGCTCTTTTAAGTACAGGGGATAAACCTTTGACAAAACAGTTAGAAAACCGCCTTGTGTTTTGTATACAGACATATATACAAATCAGTAAATATGCTAAGTAATATTTTATATGTCATAAGAAGATAGATTCTACAGGGGAAAACAGCTCATAATAAAGGTGGATCTGAAAGGAGATTTGCAATTTAGTTTGGGTTCATGGTAGGCCTCTTTGCAACGTGACACTAGATTTTAAAAATATCAGGGAATCAATGACTTATGGGGGAAGAGAGGTTCAAGTAGGGAAAACACCCACTGATGAGCATGCAAAGAAAGTATTAAGAGTAGAGACCTGACCAGTGTGATAGAGCAGAGTAAGCAATTCAGGGAGTAATAAGATGTGAGATTGGGGAAGAAAAGAAGGAAAAGATGTTGTGGAGACGTGATGCTAAGGTCCTTGGTTCTGGGTGAAATGTAGAGTCATTGCATGGTGAGCAAAGAAGAGACATATTCTGCATTAAGTTTTAGAATTGTTTAGAATAATTTTAGAATGATTCTGGCAGTTATAGTGGCAATAGGATTAAAAGTGTGGTTAAATTTGGGAGCAAGGAGATCAATTAGTTAAAACAATCTAGTCAGAAATTATAATGGCAAGGATGAAGGTATAATAGTGGAAGTGGTGTGATGTGGTTGAAATCAGGATAACTTTTAAAGATGAATGCAAGATGTCCTGAAATAGCATGTATGACTTGAGAGAGAGAGGAGTCAAAAACAGCCACTATTTTTTTATTTTGTTTTGGTTTGTTTTTTAAATCTGTATAACTGGAAAAATGCAATCACTATTGACCAAAAAGGGAATACATGTGAAAGGCAGGTTTGAGGAGGAAAATAGTTTGTTTAGCTTTTCACGTCTACCGTTTGAGATGTATCAGGTATCATAGGCAAATTCTACAGTTTAAGAGAAAATCAGAACTGGCGATATAAATTCAGGTGTTTTTCATCGTATAAATAGAAAACAATGTGCTGACATGGATTGAGAATTTTGGGAGATCAAGTACAAGATACAGAAAGAAATGTTAATGGATCGAGACTGCAGGCACTTCAGTGTTTATCTCAGGGAAAAAACAAAACAACAATAAAGAACAAGAAGGGACTAAAAATGATATAAGAGAAACACAAACTGTGCTTTCCTGATAGCAAAAAGCCAGAAAGATGGGGAAACCATCTGGAAGAAAGACTGCTGAACAGTAAGATTTCTGACAATGTACTGCTAGATTTCCCAAGGTGGTTGTTGCTATTGAACTTGACAAGAGCATTTTCACCAGGGACAAATGTCTGATGAAGATGAGTTTATGGTAGGGAAAAAAAAAAATAAAAAAAAAAATAAAAATAAAAGTAGTATAATGAAATGTTTGAAGAAATTTAATATTATATAAAGAAAAAATGGGGGTTATAGAAAGAAGAAATTGTGTCAAAGGAACAGAAAGTGAAGGTGACAAAGGAAATTGAAACATTGATGGGAACAACTCAGTGTTTAGTCTAAGCTGCCTCTGCTAAGGTCTTTGTAATAACTTGTGCAAACTATTGTTCTGTTCTGTTTTTTGTGGTTTTTTTTGATTGACAAAGTATGTAGAATTAAAAAAAAAACATGAGTCATGGATTGGCTTTTCACCTTTATTCATAGATAAAGCAAATAGCTACTAAACTATGTATGATACATTTTAAGTCAATACTCTTACTGAGCTTGAATTTTATATATATAATTTAAAAACCTAATTTTGGGATACTCAATTTGAGTCTAAATTCTTACACTAAATAATTTTTCATCTTCAAAAGTTATTTAATTTTATGGCTGAAATTTCCTTTTTGCCAAATAAGAATAATACCTTTGCTGTTCATACGACTGTTTTTTAAAGGAAAAATAATATAAAAATATGAATGTTCTTTGGGAAACTAAAAGTAGAATATATGTATTTAAGATGTATATCTTTTTATATTTGCCCTATGATTAATCTAAAGGTTAAATTATGGTCAAGGAAAATTTTAAATATCCATAAACAAACTTAGGGAAAAACATCTGTGTAAGCATATTTGAGCAACATGAACACTTTAAAAAGCAAAGTAAGTTTGGCTGAACTATGAACAAATACCAATGATACTTTACTTTTCATGTCAATAAACACAAACACTTAAAAAGTGGCAAAGGCTACATTTTTCAACTTTCTTGCTAATATCTTCCAAAGTACTGCTGAATCAGGATCTCAAATAAACTGTCAAAGTAAGTTTATCTGATATATAGATCTAGTCTAGTAACTTGTTGCTAGATATAAACTAAAATTTCTATCATAGGAAGTTAATTCATTATATAGTGAGGGTTTATGGGGGAAATGGCATATCCCTTGCTACCTGTTGTTGTATAACAGAATAAAATGGAAGTGAACAAACATTAAGGTTATACAATATAATAATAAATGTGAGAAAATATGCAGTTGAAATAGTTGTGTAGAAGTTGACACTGTCTTTAGAGGCCTGACAGAGCATCAGAGGTAGAGTTGAGGGTCCTTGACCCCATTACTGAAGATCCTCAGCACCTCTTGGTAAGTTGCCACTGTTCTGTCTTCCCAGCCACATCTAGTGAGGTGACCGGGTGTCTTTTCTAAGATGCCCAGTTGTACTAGGTCCTCTGATAAGGCAGGCATTCTGCTACATTTTATGATGTTTTCTTCAAAGAAACTACAAAGAACATAATGCTTATTTCTGAGTGTGTGTGTGTGTGAGAGAGAGGGAGAGAGTGTGTGTGTGTGTGTGTTTAACATCCTACTGTTAGAAGGATTTCTGTAAGTACTAGCCAGAGCCAAAGGCAGTCTCTTAATCCTAAAACAGGCACTTTTGTTCAAACATTCACTTGTCCTAATTGTGTACCCCTCATTCCAACTCTGACCCTAATTGTTAAGCCAGAGAGAATTTCTCCAAGGTGGAGGAGGGATATTTTTTAAAGGTTGTTTTTTTTGTTTTTGTTTTTATTGTTTTTGAGAGAGAGCGAGAGAGAGAGAGAGAGATACAGAGACAGAGAACTGAACTGGGGGAGCTCCCCAGTTCAGCATATGGGTCCGCACGGGCCGGGGCCGGGATTCGATCCTCGGTCCCCGGGGCTGCAAAGTGAACACTTAACCCACTGAGTCATCCCGGCGTCCCCATCTATTTTTATCAATCCATAGATTCAAAGATGCAGTTAAATCTAGCTAAACTTGCAGAGTCTATGACACAATTTTTACATTCATGTCTCTCTGTCTCTGTCTCTCTCTCTTTGTCTCTCTCTCTCTCTCTCTCTCTCTCTCTCTCTCTCTCTCTCTCTCTTTCTCGACACACTCTTCAGAAGTTACAGAGCCCATCTATGTCCAGATGGGTGGACTTATCTCAAAAACCTTTTCCATTTCATATCTAGATTAATTATTTTGTCATAACAGTCCCACCCCCCCCATAAAAATTAGTTTCATGATGAAAACAATATTTATCACTTTTTATTTTCATTTCTGTCACTGCAGAACTTAGGACAGTATTTGATGCTTGATCGTTTCTCAATTGGTATTAATAGAATAGACTGGTGAAGGACTGTCTCAAATATGAGCTTAAAATGATGCATTCTTTGTTTTTAAGATTTGTTTTTTATTGTTTGAGAGAGGGTGAGAGAGAAATAGAGAGTAAGAGCGAGAGCCCAGAGCAGCCTCCATAGCCGCACATCATTAGTTGTGACATGGTTTTATGCCACACAGGTGGATATGGGACCAACCTGGGCAGGAACCGAACTGGGCACCTCTCACATGGAAGGTGAGAACCTTCACCACCATCCTAGTGGTTACCAGCTGTGTCACAGTTCAGCATATGTGTTTGCACTAGTTGGCACCTAAAATCGAACCCCGGACCTCACAATTACGAGGCAAGCACTCAACTTCTGAATTATCCCAGCACCCCCTAAAATGATGCATTCTTAAGGGGTTGAAGGAATGTAAAGAGTGATTTCTACTCGTATGAGCTGGTAATTATAGAATGATTCAGAAAGCAGTTATTAGAGCTTGGTTGGCCCCTTAACATATGTTTAAAACTCAGTTTTACCATTTGCAATTACTTGTATGCCATAACTCCACTCTTAATTTTTGAACTTACCTTGTGTATGAATTTCTCAAGCATTTGGTATCACAAATACACAGATTATTCGAGTACACCCTGTATTAGAATGTGTCACCAACATGTGCCTTTTCTCAAAGTGCGTTGTACTTAAAAATTGTATGTCATACCTTTTACTCCCCACTTGTACTCCATATAAATTGCCCACTCATGGTTTCTGTAGCTGGGTTCCTGTTAAATACATTGTAATAATTTCAGTGTGCTTGTCATTAAGCTGAGAGCCTCTGACCCCTCCGTTGAGCCTAATCTGAATTCACAAAGGACCTCCATCCTGCCTTTGGATGGTATTGCTCTGTGGGTGGTAATGACAGGTGAGGGTGGATATTGGCTAGTTAAACCTACGAAATTGTAATTGGTGGAATTTTGTGTGGTATTTTAGGATATGTTTCAGAGAAAGATAACAGCACTCTCATATTAGCTATAAATTCAGCCCCAAAAGAAGTGTTTGTATCAACTACCTTAGTATAAGGCCTAATTATCATGTTATATAAAAGTGTGCAATTAATCAGTAAAGTCTTTATGTTTATATTCATTATGAGTGTTGTTTTATTCACATACCTCACAGATTTCAATGATCTAGGGAACATTAATCTAACTGCTGAGAAAACCATATGGACACAGTAGTTCTTTAACTGTAATTTCACTTTTTGTGGTTTCATGTACCCACTGTCAACCACAATCCAAAAATATTAAATAAAAAATGCTAGAAATGAACAATTTATATCTTTTAAATTCTGAATAGCATGAGGAAATCTTGTGCCCTCTCTCTCCATCCTATCCAGGATGTCAATCACTTCTTTTCCCAGTGTATCCCTGCTGTGTTGCTACCTGCCTGCTAGTCACTTAGTAACCTACCTGGTTATGAAATGTATTATTAGAGAGAGAGAAACAGAGAGAGAAGAGAGAGACCACATTCACTTAACTTTTACGACAATTTAATTGTTCTATTTTACTATTAGTTATTGTTGTTAATCTCTTACTATGCCTAATTTATAAATTCAACTTTATCATAGGTATGTATGTATAGCAACAAAATAGTACACTGTATGTAGGATTTAGTACATCAGGGTTTCAGGCACCCACTGTGGGTCCTGGAACATAGTACCTGCAGATAATGGGGAACTACTGTACACCTGAAATGATTCATACCTTTGTGGATTTTTACTGGATGCTTTCTACTTTTATGCCCTGTCCTTCCAATCAAGAAACAATGAAGAGGGGAAGCTGAGATGGCTCAGCAGGTTAAGTGCTCACCTTGCAGCCCCAGAGCTTGAGGATTCAATCCTGGCCTCAGCCCATGCGGACCCACATGCTACACTGGGTGTGCCCCCAGTTCATTTCTTGCCAGGACCTATGTGGGAGGCTCCCGGCCCAGTTCCTGCTCAGCGCAGCCCCGTGTCCACCTGTGGAGTGAAACTATATGGAAAACTAATGCCGTCAACCATGAAGACTGCACTGGGCTCTCCCCACTCTCTCTGTCTCTCTCTCTCTCTCTCTCTGTCAAAAAACAATAAAAATAAATCTTTTAAAAAAGAAGCAATGAAGAAAAATGGAGTATAAATCCAAAATATTGCACAAATATATGTGTATGTACATGACACACAGAAACACACAGGCACACACGCACACATTTCTTTTTAGCCAATTTATCTATTCTTATGGAGATTAATTCTTAATGATTTTTTCTATAGCCAGTCTCTTAGCTTTTTAAACTCTATTCAAAACAAGATTCTAAGCCACCACGAAATCAAAAGTCATTATATATTCTTCAGATTTCAGTTAATAATTTGTTTTAATATACACTGGTTATCATTTTTAATCTGTACCTCTCCAAATGCAGAGAAATAAAACTCATCGGAAATGAAATATTGCAAAATGTAATTGTAGTTGATTTTCTCTTCTTCCCTTTTGAATGGATTTTGAAATAAGTCTGAAGTAATAAAAAATATATAACTAAGAAGAGACTAACAGATATTAAAAATAAAGCAAACATCATTCTCTGAAGCAAATAAAAAGTGAATACATTTTACATAACACACTATTTCTTTTAGCTTGCTAAGCATGTGATTGGCATATCTGTCATATGTGTTTAAAGAAGGTGAACAAACTAGAATTATACTTAATTATGTTCTACATATCCAGGAATTTATGTTTCTGATAATCTCAAAATAGTTTGCCAAGGAGAAAAAGAAATGATGAAGACTTGACATTCTTAGCCTTTATCATCATTTTAGATAAGAAGATATTCTGACTTTTTGAGATTTAAGTGGTTTGAATTAACATTTTCCTCCTTCCTCTGCTCATATCAATTTCCCTGCATCCACCACCCACTAAATCTCTGTCCTAGATCTCTATGTAAGAAAAGAAAAAAAACTTACGTAGGCTCAATTTTTAATGAATATTAATGCTTAGCTTTATTATTATGTGTTTACTTAATTAAATTTTCATGTGCTCCATGTATATCCAAATAAATAAATAAATATATAAAGAGTATACTAAAAATAATTTCAATTTTGTGGATATACAAAAAAATAATAAGTTTTTGCTTTTTCTAAATGTGAACTCTCCAAATGATCTATCAAAACGGATCATAGAAACATAAAGCGGTTCTATAAAAATAAGTGAGAAGGATTGAAAGAACCCCTGCTAAAATAGAAATAAAAAGGTAAAAATATTGGGAAGTTATTATCTTTAACTCAATTAAGCACCCAACTTTCCTTTTCAAAATGATATTTCATATTGAGTGCATAGTAATAGGATATATCTCAATTGTAATAGAATTTTACATGAATAATTTTGTAGTACGTAATTTTATGTAAACTATGATCTATTAATGATATTGTTTTCCTTCAAATTATTAGGCTAGTTAGCTAAATGAATTTGAAATGTTACTGTAGGTCAGTTAACTAATTATAATAACAAAAATGTTTAAAGACCCCTATGAATAACCAACCATATTTTCAAATTAGAGCTTAATTAAAATGTTATGGTTTACTAATTACAGACTCATTAGTTAAATCCCCCACAATGTTCTATAATTGTTTTTGAAGTTATCATATTTATTTATGTACTTCCTGTTTCTTATTCCTGTCCTCCATTTAATCTAGAAAAATATAAAAACATCATGCTTCCATTGTATCACCACTCTGCTAACTATACAGGTCACATATTAACTACAATTTCTCTCTTTTTTTGTAAGCAACAAACACTTTCAAATAGAAGAATCATTGAATAATTTTAAAATGGCAATTAATTATTTGGATAAGTTCAAATAGTTAAATAATGAATAGCAAGATAGTTGTCATTCACTGGGAAGAAGATACATAGATTAGGACTAGTGAATCAAAATGTAATGTTTTCTGCCAGTTCATTATCTCCCATCTATCTATCTATCTATCTATCTATCTATCATCTAGCTAGCACCTATCTGTTTATCATCTATCTCTTAATTTTTTTTTGGTTTGACTTAATAGTAATTAATAGTGCTTGCCTCTAAAGTTCAAGAGGGAATATGTTAATTTATTAAAAAATTACTTGGACACTACATGAAGCTTCAAAATTACCACTTATTCTATGTAGTTGATGAATTTTATCTGTTAAAGTTGGTTGATTCCTTAACTTCTAAAACAAATGGGCACTTAAACTACAATCAAATATGGTAATCTAAATTTAGAAAAATCTTTAATAAAAACATCACTTTTTAATTTCTTCACAAATTATCTTGGACTTGGGAAGAAAGGCCTAATCTTAAAATTTGTAGACTTTGAAAGTGAATTGTAAAACTTCAACTTACTATCTATAGCACTGCCTTCAATATTTAAGCACTCTGAGACATGATGCTTTGCCTTATATTGGAAATTGGTTAACCAGTTAACATCCAGTCTAACCAAAAAAAGATGGAAAACAAAAAGTTTAGGTTTAAGGTATATGTATAGCTGTGTGAATTTGAGTTTGAGTTTGTAGGGGAAGGAAGTTGATATATTTTGTTTGGTAATGTTTAATTTGAGGTGCAAATTAAACAAGGCCTGGCAGAAAATTCTGTTGAAGTGAAGAAATACCTTGCTATGATTTGTTATTATCAGTCACAACTCTTAAAAAGAGAATATAGTTGGCTTATATCTTTCTATCCACTCTGGCATTCTAGCCTTTTGTTGATGTATTTAGATAATTTACATTAAAGGTAATTATTGATAAGTTAGAACTAAAGTCTCTTATTTTATTACTTGTCTTCTTCCTCTGGTTCTAATAACTGTTTTCTTTCTTTTCTTTTTTAATTATACTATCTGACTTTAGTAAAGTTATATGGGTTTCAAGTGTATATTTCTATAATACATATATGTGTTTTTTTGTGTGCTCACCACCCAGAGTTAGTTCTCCTTCCATCACCACGTATTTGCCCCTCCTCTCTTCTCTACCACCACCTCCCCTTTTACTCTGTTTTCTCCTCTTGCCTTTGTGTTGGAGTACTTGAATATATTTTAATATTCCATCTTGATTTGTACATGGTGTTATTTAATGTATCTCTTTGCATGGGGGGATGCCTCCCCAAAACAAAATTTATTTATAAAGAATTATGTATTTATTCTTAAATATTTAAACTTCAATCACCTTCAAAGTACTGTTTGTTTAATGCAATACACTTATCAAGATGCTGCTTCCAGTGCTCAAAACAATTTTTGAACTCATCAATTTTGATGCCTTTTAGGGCTTCTGCCACTGTTGTCTCACCCCTTCCACATTGGAAAAAATGTTTCTTTTTGAGGACTTATTTTCATCTGGGGAAGCAAAAGAAAGTCACTTGGGGAGAGATCAAGTGAATATAGAGGGTGGGTATGGGGCTCATGCCATCTTGGGTCATATACTACTGAACACAGTGTGGTATGGGCAGGTGCATTGCCCATGTTCTTCAAGTAAATTACACATCATGAAATGGGCAAATGCATTGAAAAAGTCTCCAAAAATATTCACTGAAGCCAAAAACTGTATCACAACAATGCCAGCTGATACACATACTTGTATGTTTTTAATATTGGTTTGGAAACAAACACAAATGGCTATGAATTCAGGCTTCTAAATGTAAAAAAAAAATGTGAAAAACAATATTTTCCCTTAATATCAGTTCTTATGTGTGCTGAAATCAATTTGGAATTTGTCTAAAGTGTCTTATATCCAGTGTTTTCAGCTCTGCATCTGGAAGAATGCTTGCTTGTGTTCGTTTTGTTTAGGTCCCCCCCACCCCACCCCACCCCCACCCCCTGCCCCCAGAGCTTTGTTTCCTTTTTTATTGGGAACCTATTTTTTTGTCCCCATTTTAGCTGCTTCCATGTATTGTTTCTGTGTATCAGATAGGATGGCTGTGTCTCCATTTTTATTAGAGTAGCCTTACAAAATAGGAGTCCTGGTTATCAGATCCAGGTGCTCTACATCTGTTTCTTGTGTGGGTTGTTTGTTCCTTCCTGTTATAGTTGAGCCTTGATTGTGGTTTGCATGTCGATGTGAGGGACTGACCCTCTAGCTCACACATTATGAGGACCGACCATAACTACAGTGGAGGGGCTGGGGTGCAGGGGTTGACTCTGTGGAGCAGAATTCGCTTTAGCAGGGCTCTGGGGCCTGCTCTCTCTGCCCTTTGTGTGTGTCATCCTCGGAAGCTGTCAAACATGAGATGACTCTATCTAAAGCTAGTCACCAGATGTATCTGCACTGAAGCCTCTTGGAGGGGACTTGCTGTAGGCCAAGTTCAGCCCCAGTGTGTGACCTGCCTGGAGCCACCTTGCACGAACCACAAAGCAATCCAAAAAGGGCTACTAGCTTCCATGCTGTGTTTGGGGGTGCCTTGAAAGGCCAAGCCAAAAACTAAGGCCAGCTGTCCCTATTGCCAGGTAACAGTGGGTAGGCGTGTCCTGTATCTGTCAGGAAGAGATACAAGACATACCTAATCTAAATGCTATTTGTTTGGGGTTTGTGAACCTTTGAAAGGTTTTAGGAAAATCTGCAGCAGGAGCCAAGGCAAGTCATATATAGGAAAAAGCTACTGCAGGCAGTTTGGGTGGGCCCTCAAGTTGGGTGGAGCATGGTCTCAGGGAATCAGGGAGAGGTGTTAAAGGTATTAGCCACATTGGGGGAGACTCATATATGGCATACACCATAGTCTGCATGACAGGAGAGGGGAAGGGCTTAACAAAAAGATAACGGCCTCTGCCAGCTCCTTTATTCAGCAGAAAGATGCCACTCCAGCCCTCACCCTGAAGCTGGTTTCTACCCAAATGTCCCTGGAACCTTTCAAGCTGCTGCCCCCAATGCTGGAGCTCAGAGAAAGTGAGTCCATCAGCGAATAAGTATGTGTGGGCCCTTAATGGGGAATGCCTTTATAACTGCAGCCTCCCTTGTCTTACTCAGCCACAACCTCCACTGGCTTTCACAACCAGGAGTTGTGAGGATTTCTCCCCCTGGCACTGGAACACAGGGTTGGGAGCCTGGTGCGGGGCTGGGACCCTCACTCCTCCAATGAGGAAACCTCTGCATCCAAGATGTCCCTCTTGATTTATAATGATCAAACGTGGGTATGGGTTCAGCTCACTCTGCATCTCTGCCCCTCCTTCCAGTCTTGAGGTGGCTTCTTCTGTGTGTCCTTAGTTATAGGGCTTCGGTTTAGCTAGACCTCAGGCAATTCTCAATGATAGTTGGTCTGTACTTTAGTTATAATTTGATGTGGTTGTGATAGGAGGCAAGCACAGCGTTTACCTACTCCATCATCTTGACCAAAAAAATTGAGACCTCTTTATTTGTACATGTCTGTATATCATATGATCATGTGTAGTTGTGTCATTTGACCATATGTGTTAGTTTGTGTGCTTTGTGTGTTGTATGTATGTTTATGCTTATGTAGTAGTATGAAATGTGTTTGTGTATGTATACATACATATATATGAGTATGCAATGTGTAACTGACTCTGCATTTGTTATGTTTATATACATATGTGCATCTTTATATATGTGAATTTGTAAATGTGTGTGAGTATGTGTATATGTTTGTTTGTGTATACATGCATTTGTTTCTGAATAGGGTGTGTGTGTGTCATTTTATACTATTTTTTAAAGACTTACTTTATTGTTTTTTGACAGAGAGACAGAGACAGAGAGAGATGGGGAGAAGGATGGAGGGCCCAGAGCAGTCCCCATAGCTGTATGTCATCTGTTCTTGACATGATTTCATTCCACACAGGTGGGTGGGGGCTGCGCAGAGATGGGAACTGGGCCTGGGGGAATTCCACATGCCCCAGCGAGCTGGGGGCTGAACCAGAGGCCTCTTACACATGGAAAACTCACCCTGGCAAAAACCAAACTGGGGGGCTCCCACATGAGAAGCATACCCCCATACAGCATATGGGTTTGCATGGACCAGACTAGGACTTGATCCTTACACCCTGGGGTGACAAAATGAACGCTCACCTTGCTGAGCCATCCCAGCCTCCTCCATTGTATATTTATTTGTGGTTGTGCTTGTCTTTCTTTCAGTTTTATGTTTCTGCTTATTCTTTTGTAGTGAGCATGTCTCAACTTTTAATTTTGCAACTGTACTTTTAAACAATATGTAATAGTTTTTTTTTTATAGATATGTCCTTCCTTGTGGAAGCTTGCTCTACTTTTAGAAGAAACTATTCTTTTTAATCTTTCTGAGGATGTGAATCACACATTTTCTATATTCCTGTTCTGCTCTGAACAATAAATCTTGTTCAAAGAAAGTTATTTCTTCAATTCTTTAGGGTAGTCTTCTAATATATCTTTCAATAGATCTTTTTTTTTTATCTACTTTTACTGCTTTGGCTTTCTGCTTGTTATGTATTTTTCCCTGCTATGAAAAAGCGTCACCAAAAAGTTTTACATTTTTCCCCTCCTTAATGGTCTCTGTAACCCTGTCAATTCACTGATGCTAGCAGAGTTTTAGTCTATCTTCCACAAATGTTCCATCTAGCTATGTTGTTGTCCAGGTTTTGTTTGTTTTTTAGTTATATTCACTCCAATTTTTGTCTTGTCATTTTTTATCATAACTAGAGAGGAGAAAAAATTAATAGCCTTGTGGATATTACGATATCTCAGATGACTGAAATACTATCGTACAAAAGATAAAAAAAAAAACTTTTATAATTTATAGGGAGAGGATCACATTTACATTATATGTAATTATGGCTGAAAACACTATCAGATTATATTTGGGGAAAATATTTCTTCTTGAATTTTTGTACAGAGCATCACACAATGTTTTATACTTAAGGTCTGAATGACCTTCATGTCTACCCACTGCTTCAGTTCTACTTTCTTTAGAGCATTATGTAGGTCCTTAGCAGGCATCTCTCTATACTCCTCTTTTGACTATTTTATGTTTACACTACCACCTTTAGCTTCTATCTGCATTCCAGAAAACAGAGTGAAATAATCAATGTAGGGAAGTAGGTAATGCAGACCAAGCATTGAAGAGATAGACTATAATGAAAATCTCTATGAAGAAAAAATAAATAAAATCTTATCTATCAATATGTTTTGGAAACCAAAAGAGTATTAATTTAAGAAATTATTATTACATCAAATATGTTGCATTTGTTACTTAACAGACACAAAAAGAAAAACAAGGACATGAAGAGAAGAGGGGTATTTCTAACTTTGACATATTAATGTATGTAGCATATTGGTCATACATTCAATTAAAATTGTTAAAGCAGCTTCTGCACAAAAGCTAAAGTTCTATTTAGCAGATATGGCTGGATTAAACACAGTTTCAATTTCTGTGTTTCGTAGATAATACTCATCCTTATATATTCTCTACAGCTTTCAATATGACCTAACAATTCATAACATAAGGCATCTGTCATGTATATTTAACAATTAACATCTTAAAAATAATAAACCCATATGTAAGTGCAAAGCATTCTGCCAAAATCTTTTAATAAAGCCAAGAGTACTTAATCATCTATATCAGTGGCATTATCTGAAGATATTTCTGATTGTTATGACAGGAGAATTGCTCCTGGCATCTAGTCAGTTAAGGCAAAAAATGCTGCTAGACATTTTACAATGCATAAGTCAGACTCCTCAACAAAAAAATTTATTGTCCAAAATTTTATTAGTGCCAAACTTTAGAGAAATTTATCTATGTTTATTTAGAAAAAACAAAGTGGAAAATAAAGAATAAGGAAGAGGATAAGTAGGAGGTAGGGGAGTAGGAGAAGAAAGGGGAAGCAGAAAAGGAGAAGATGCGGGGGGAGAAAAAGTAGGAGAATAAGAGAGAAGTGAGATATTACATATTTATTTAGGAAGAAAGCAAAGGTATTTTCAATTCAATTTCCATGTTTTCTTCTTAGCATTTCAATATTTATAAATATTCTAATAGTCATTATCCAATACAGATATTTTATGAGATAATGTACAGATATTTGAAAATTAAGAAGAAAAGTTGCACATTTTCCTAGACTATCAAAAATCTTGAAATATAAGTTTTATACAGTAGAAAGTCAAGTACAAGTACATTTACAGGTGGACAAGAAAAAAATTCTCCTAGTAATCATAAGTGAAGTGGAGTATTTCATTTTATGTACAAATATTAGTAAAGTGCCCAAACTCTGTCATATTTAGAAATGTCTGCATATTCTTCCCCATGTAATTAAAGTAAATGATAATTATATTTAATAAATTAATTTTGGGATAATGAATTAATAAGTATACTTCATACAACATTAACTTTGGGTATTGTTGACATTTTCTTGTAAATGGAAATTAAAATAATTTATTTTTATTATCAACTGCTACTTGGTTAATGCATTGTAATAAACAGTAGAAAAACTGAATGAGAATTTTTCTGAAATAAATAGGATTTCCATGGAGAAACAATCAATTTCATATTAATCTATTTCATAGCAATGAAAATTATTCTGAACAGTTTATATAAATTTAAAACCTGACTTCAATATATTCTCTGACCTTTCTATTAAAATGATGGGGGATCAATTGAACACTTCAAATCATTGGCTAAATTAAATTTTATTAAGTTACTAAAGTTACAAGTTCAAAGTTCTTTTTTTATTCCCTTAACTCCCATGATATATATTATAATTTATATTTAAAAATACTTAAGTAAATTTTATTTTAGAAAATAGTCTTTGAAGAGACTGGCTTCAGAGTGAAAATTATTATATATTTTCAGGCTTAGAATTTTTTCAGAAAATATAGTGAAAAAATTCTGTTACATATAATTATAATTTAAATTTTTTATAACATGAATTATGGATATAATATCATGTTCAAAGGGCATATTGAGATAATCCATTATGCTCCTCTTCAATTTGTATACTGTCATCTATCTTTACAAATGGAGTTAAACAACCTATAGATACATAAATTTAAATTTTGTTCTTGTTTAGAAAGACAAAACTCCTCTTCTACTAGTAATATTAGTTTATTCTGTTAAATAACTCACATTTAGTTAATATACGAAGGTATGGAAAACTGAAAATCATCGACAATCAGGAGCAAATAATATATTTTTAATGTAAATAACATACTTTTAATATAAAAATAGATATGCTACTTTTTTTCATTATAAAAAGATAGAAATATACCACTTGTTAAATCATCTTGAAAGAGCATGATTGGGGCTAACAGTTTCATTAAAACTGTTAACTACTGGTGCCCACGTTTGCAATTTAAAGAAGCCAAGTCAATGTGCATATAGTGATCCTTTACTGTTTTCCTCTCTCTCTTTACCTTTCTTAAAAAGTTAAAACACTATGTAAGCCCACTGTCTGCCTTTAGTGATTATGTCTAGCTGTTAATTAGGGTCACTATTTTAAGATCTTGGAATGTTTTGGAATTTCTTCCTGTATAATGCATTCATTTAAATAACTGGGGAAAAAAAGGGAAAAATCTGATCTATATATTTGATGCTGATATGCCTACCAAATAATTATTTTTTTAAACTGGGTGTTATTACCATAAGACAGCATGAATTCACAAGAAATTACGGAAAATGAGAGTGAAAAATAACTATCCCTAAATTAGGGAAACACACTGATTCCTTTCATCTTCTCTGGAAATTTCTCTCTCTTTTTTCATCCCTCTGCCATAAGATGGGTATATGATTGTGACAATTTGAGCATCTAAAACACAAACAAAGAGAGAGAGATTATATAGTACTGTGAGGTGTATGCTGGGTTTCTTAGTTACTTAAACTTTGAAATTACATTTATGTTGTATAATGTCTATCTTCAATGTAATCTTTGAATTCTCAGAGATAATATAAGCTCCTAAATTACCTTTAGACATATTGTACATTTTTTTCCCATTAAGGTTTTTATCTACAATCACTATGTGAGTCTGTGCAGATTCTAATCATTTTATGTGTGTGTGAGAGAGAGACTTATTTTAAGGTTAGCATGAAAAAAATCTTAAATAATTATAAGTATTTTACCTATTTAATATTAGTATTTTAAATGTAATTTTAGTAGATTTACATAATAAGAAAATTTATATAAAACTAAAAGTTTAAAAAGGGACAATCTAATAGTGTAAAGATAAATATTAATATCATTTGACATAACACTATAATCAGTTTAGCAGTATTTTACGTAGTCTAACTAAATACCTTTCTTGGGATTAAAAGTTATTTCTCTTATGGTAATTAAGTAAATTTATAAGGCAAAAAATTATTTTATATTTATATCCAACATGAAGAATTCTGGGCTTTATTAGAATTTTGGAGGTTTTAAAAGTAATCTCATAAAGAACTATACCATAATCTTCAATATCACTATCTCACATAATGGCAAGCAACTGCAATCAGAAAGTTAATAAGGAAATATTGAATCTCTGCTATTTTCTTAACAGCTTAAATATTTACAGTTAACTTTTGTTTTTACAATTCTGATATCTATGGTATCAGAGAACTTGCCTGTTTGCATTTGCACAGCATGAACAAATGTTGCCCAGTAAAGAACAAACATACTATAAACACCCTTTCTGCATTATTCCCAACATATCTTATACTTAATAGGACCATAATCTAATCTCTTTTCTCTGATGAAAATGTAAACACAGATATTTATCCCACCATTTAAGTATAAAAGCATCTTAAATGAGTAAATTGATTGAAACTTCAGAGAGTATCAACTTTACTAACCTCAACTTACACACTGATTAAAAAGTAACCCCACTATGTAATTTTGTGTAAAATAATATGAATCATAATCTGACATTTCACTAAATCAAAGAAACATTCTACAAAGTAAGATACATACATATCAGTTTTAAATTAATGTAATTTAAGCATTATTCCATCATATTAATAAAAAAAAAAAAAGAAAATGTATTTGACCTTGAAAAAATATCTGTTTTGGAAATAATAATATGATAATAGTATTTATTTATGGCTCTCTATATATGCCTGTTTTGTTTACTCTATTTCTATATCTCCTTTAATAAGACATTTAATATTATGTAGCTAGAAGATTTTTTAAATAAAATATAATTAAAGACAATACTCTTATCACAAGATCATTGTAAAATATTAAGGCCAAACATAGAAGAAAATGAAAACAAATAGAACCAATAGTAACCCGATGGGTTTTCATCAGAAACAGTTATCTTCAAAGTGTATGCTGTATTTTAAACATGCATACTTATTTATAATTTTATGTAGTATATATTATTTCAGATCATGCTATGAAAATATTAGTATATGAACACTCAATCAAATTGCTTATTCTTACTCAGATTCTTTTTGATGGTTGCATGATATTCTACTGGTTAGACTATTAATGTAAATGATTTAATCATTGCCCTATTTGAAACATTTAGATACTTTGCAATTTTTGCTATTAAAAACAGTATTGCAGTGCACTTAAGCTAAATTTATATAAAATCTATGATTTTTATCTTTAGGTTACAAGGCTAGAAGTGAGGTTTCTGGCTAAAAGTCGTATGTCTATTTTTAAATAATTTATATATCCTGGTCAGTTATTTATCCTTTTATTTATTTATGTATTTATTTTATTTATTTTTTTCACAGAGACAGGGAGAGACAGAGAGAAGGGGAAGGGCCCAGAGCAGTCTTCATAGTTGTGTGTTATCAGTTTTCAATCTGGTTTAGTTCCACACAGGTGGGTGGGAACCCCTCAGGGCAGGAACTGGGCTGGGGTCCTCCCGCATGGGAGGCATGCCCCCTCAAGCCAGGGGCCAAACCAGGGGGCAAGAACCAAACTGGGGGCCTCCCAGATGGGAAGCACACTCCAGTTTAGCATATGGGTCCACACGGGCCAGGACCAAGATTCGATCCTCGGTCCCAAGGGCTGCAAAGCAAATGCTCAACTAGCTGAACCATCCGACTTCTACCAGTTATTTATCCGTAAATAGTCTATTAAAGTTACTAAAAGAGGATATAAAAGAATTTCTGGGGAAGCCGGGATGGCTCAGTGGGTGAAGCGCTCACTTTGCAGCGCCGGGGACTGAGGATTGAATCCCGGCCCTGGCCCATGCAGTCCCATGTGTTGAACTGGGGAGTTCCCCCAGTTCAGTTCTCTCTGTCTCTGTATCTCTCTCTCTCTCTCTCTCGATCTCTCTCTGTCAAAAACAATAAATAAATAAATAAATTGTTCAAAATAAAAAAAGAATTTCTAATCAAAAATGAAAATAAATAGAATTCACAATATAAAAAAAAAGTATATCTTTTGTAAAAATGATCTCAGCAATTTTTGGAGCTAGAGTAAAAAGAATTTGAGTAATAATACTTGCCTTTTGTGATAGGCTGAAGAATAGCTGACCCAAAACATAGGTCTAAGGTTCTTAACCTTAGACTTACAAATGTTACTTTATATCTAAAAGTATATGCAGATGTGATTAACTATCTTAAGATGAAAAGAGTATATTAATTTATCAGGAGTAACCCCAAATGTATCTTTACACAAGGAAGGCTATTTGGAAGATCTGACACACGTACAGAAAGAAAAAAAAAAAATGGTGAGGTGAAGATAATGGCAGAAATTAAAGTGATGTGGTCACAAGCCACCATGGCAGCCAGCAGCTGAAAGGGGCCAGGAAATCTCCCCAGGTCCTCCACAGACATGCAGCACTGCCAGAACCTTCATCTTCATACATTAATACTTATTTCAGCTTCCGGCCTCTAGAACTGGGAGAAAATTAAGTTTTGTTGTTACAAACCACCAAGTTGTTGATAATTTGTTACAGCTCCATAGGAAACTATTAAGCTTTTCATCATCAATGATCCCTCTCTCTCTGCTTTCTTTTTAGAAAATGGTGTTGCTCTATTTTGAACCTTTCAACCAAAACTTCATTTCCTAATTTCTAATTTTAAGTAGACCTATCAGTTTAAAATTGTTATTTTAGCCTATGGAAGCAATTTGAACCATACTTGTTTACCCAAGAATTACCGGAATTTAAAAATTTTAAGTAATTTATTTAACTTTGGATGATATTTATTAATAAAAAAATACTTAAGTAATTTCTATTTTAAGAAATGTTTTACTTAAGTTTATAGCTTTATATATAACCAGTTTTAATTAACATTTTTTCGCAGACATTAACAAGCTTTTTATTTTTCAATATGACATATATTCTGAGCTTCCGTTGGCTTTCAGAGTAACATATATATTCTGATGGCAAACTATCACCTCTTCAGTTTAATGTTAGTAATGCATGCTCTTCTTTCTGTCATTTAGTGTCTGCTTTAGATTTCCCATGCTAAAATGTAAACTCTACCAGATAACTTTGCCTGCTCTTTCCAAAAATGAATCACCAACAACATACTGGTACATGGTAGATGGTTAATAAATATGTTTGAATTTGAATTTGCTTGCTTCACAAAAGAGCATCACCTTGGTTTGTCTTAAAAACACACTAGGGGAAGCCGAGTGGCTCAGTGGGTTGGGTGCTCACTGTGCAGCCCTGGGGACCAGGGATCAAATCCTGGTCCCAGCCCGTGTGGACCCATATGCTGAACTGGGGAGTGCCCCCAGTTCAGTTCTCACCGGGGTGAGACCCCGGCCCAGTTTTTGCCCTGTGCAGCCCCAAACCCACCTGTGGAATGAAACTATGTGGAAAAACCAATGATGTGCAACTATGGAGACTGTTCTCTGTCTCTGTATGTCTCTCTGTGTCAAAAACAATAAAAATAAATCTTTAAAAAAAATTTTTTAAAAACAGTAAAAATTATTCAGTCACAAATATTTCTCCCCTCAAATATATAAATTTATTTTATAATTATTTTTAGAATTAGTTTCTATAAAATTTTATAGTTTTTGATAGAAAATCCTATGTTTCTTCACTGACTTGGATGATTGTAGTGCATTTTACTTAATAATTAAAAATTATATAAGCAAAGTCTTTAGATTTATGACTTAATGTGAATTTTTCTTTTTTTGGTCTGTTTCATCAAATCATTGTATTAGGTACTTAATTAACTTTATAGTTATGTATTAATTTTGTGGGACTTTTTTATTTCAGATATAGTATATAATATATTCCCATTTTATAAAACAGTTACTATATTTTCACATGATAATCTTGTGATTTTTACTTGTTTCCTTAATCTAGACACATTTTGAAAATGCATCTTTTACAAGTGATATTTTTACACTAAATTGTAGGGCTTGCAAACTCTCCTTAATGTATTCATCTTTATATTATTCTAATTTTTATTTTTTATTTTTATCTTTATTTTTTACATCTAATTATTTTATACATAATTTCTTTCCTTGCATTTCATTGGAATGGATAACTTTTATCCTGAAATTTTATTTCAATAATGAATTAAAAGCAATTTTTAACATACACAAGCATTATGGCCATAGTTTCTTTCATTTGTCTTCTAAAATTTTAGGTTTTAGATATTATTTCCTGACTTTAATGCTTATAGATATTATTATAGAAGGTGAAATGCTTTTAGAATTAATGTTCATCAACAGTAGTGTATTTGGACTTTCTTTGCCTCCTCAAATTCACCCCTCTCAATAAATAGATCTTCTTCCTAGAACTAAGTATAGGACAAATTGATGTCCCCAAATTCAATCCACAGTTTCCAGAAGCTTTTCATTTCACTCAGTGCACCTTTCCTCAATGACAATAGTGTCTGACTTATTATAACTGTTTTGCTGCATTTCTGATAATGAAATAGA
This sequence comes from Craseonycteris thonglongyai, assembly GCA_004027555.1. Lineage (NCBI taxonomy): Eukaryota > Metazoa > Chordata > Mammalia > Chiroptera > Craseonycteridae > Craseonycteris > Craseonycteris thonglongyai. The sequence continues at coordinate 46,530 of PVKE010003067.1, read as the reverse complement.
GTACATGGAAAGATTTACTGGAAGATTAAGGGAACTTCAGGCAGATTGCCCAGATATATTGAAAATACAATAGAAGTGTATTTATTTAAGTACCAGTATGTACAATAATCATAAATTAGAATTAAAGTTATGCAATGCCTTTTTTCCGTTAGGATAAAAAAACTTGGAGTTAATTAAACTTCAGAAGTAGTAGTATTTTCCTCAGAATTAGAGATAAAATCTCATCCTAGATATTGAGGTTAAAAATTAATAACTTGCCATTAGTACCTAATAGAGTAGCAATAATATGTCCCATTTTTTATTTTTCTAACATAGGCTGTTGTCTCTAGTTAGTAATCAGTTTGATTCACACTTCTACATTCATCCACAATAAAAGCAGAATCCTAGGATCTCTCTCTCTCTCTCTCTCTCTCTCTCTCTCTCAATATCTAGATCTAGATATTTACAATATATACATGGGCTGTCCAGAAAGTATTCAGCCATGTAAACATCTCCTTATATTGACAATGGCTAGATATTTTTTTTTCCAAACAATCCTTGTATATCTGTTGACAGTGGGAAATAGAGGAAATAAAGTCAAAATAATGAGAAAAATATCTTTAATTGATCAGTCAACACACATTTATTAATAAGTATGTATAATTCAATGGGGGTAATGGGCATTTACAAATGTAATAATATTTCCAGGAATTAAATGATGAGTTACAGGTCAGAGTCTCATAATTTCTCAAGATTTTTTCTCCCTCCCTTGCTTCCTTCTTTCCTCCTCCTTTCTTCCTTCCTTCTTTCCTTCCTTCCTTCCTTTCATTTTTTTTCTTTGAGGTTGATGTTATTCAATGTACCATGAGGGATAATTACGCACTTTATTCACAGAAAGAGTGTCAAAGTAGCTTCTGATATTTATCATCATTTAACATTTTTCTTTACTATGATGATAATTAATGGTCACTAAATTCAGTTCCTGGAAGCATAAGAAATTTAAGTTAGAGGGGTTGCTTTGAAGTCAACTAGTCTAATCCATTCATGTTACCAGCAAGGAAACTAAAACACTTTTATTTAATTTCAGAATATCTGAGAACTAAGGTCAAAGACAGGGGAATTCATAAATGCACTCTGACATGTGTTGCTCTGTTTCTAGTATTCTATAATTGCTATACGCTTCTTAGTTTTTCTTTTGTTTCTTCCTCCACATTTTATTTTTTTTAGAACTCATCTTTCAGTGGGTCTGGCTTTTGAAATTTCTTTTTTCTTATGGTTTTACTGATGATGTGTTTGATTTAATGTCAGTTTTTTCCTCTACATCACAAACATTCTCTGGACACTGTTTCAGTGAGGAGTGGCTTCAAAAACTTTTTGACAAAGTGAGTCACTTTCTGATTGACCTTATCTGAAAATTTGTCCTGATATTTCAGAATATTCTATTTCTTTCTTTTTTTAGGTATTAAACACGATATTCTGCCTAATTAAAGAATATTCTCACTTAGCTGATACATAACTTGTGTCGAATTGGTATTTCAGTTAGGAGCTAAAACAATCATTTAATTTTTACTGTAATCTACTACAATGTTAAGTAATCAAATAGGTCTTCATAATTCTGATATTGACTAAATTACCTCTTTGCAAGTGCATAATATCAATTGTTTTTATCTTTAATCTGTTTTATCCAAATTGTTGAACCAAAATTACACAGAACATGAGTGGCCTAAATGTCCCTAAATTCCATGTTCTTAATTTGTTTATATTAAGATCAAAGATCAATTTCCTGAAACAAAGCCCAGTTGTGTTAGTTTTATTTTTAAGTAGTATGCAGTTTTATTACCACTAGAATGATTTCTGTGTTCATCATACATCAGCTTTTAGTACCATTAAACCATTCCTTTTCTAAATAGCAAATGGTCACAATAAACATGGAGGAGTATGTATATATGTGTGTGTGTGTGTGTGTGTGTGTGTGTTGGTGGGTGTGTGTTGTGTAGAGGGTTCTTCTATGGACAGAATTCAGGGTTATAGTTCTCTTGTAAACTAATGTGACTTGTAAAGCTAAATATATCTGTTCATTCATTAAATGACTAATATCTAGTGTTAAAAGCTTATTACTATGACTGGTATTTTTTTCAGGCATTTTAGCTCTCCTGGTCACTCCTCTCAGTACCTTATGAAATGGTTAGTAAGGTATCTTCTTTTTTTTTATGTTTTTTCTCTTCCATTTTATCATAGAGAAAATTGGAGTTCGGGGAGATAATATTAACCTACCCACAATCATACAGATAATGACATGGTTCAAGAATGGCAATTAACTCAGTTGCATATTGATTTCCACCCTCTTAATTTGTTTACTTGGTTTTCTGACATGAAATAGCCTTTTCCAAATAGAAATTTTCAAGTGGGATAAAAATTCTAACTTCTTAAGGAAAGCCATGGTTTTAAACTTTACAGTAACACTTGTAAGCTATCCATAAATGTAAAATTTTGGCTAAATTAAAACACCACTTAAAATTTTAATATTGATTGGTAATGCCCTATAATAATTTATAGCAAAAAAATATGGATTTTTAAACTCTGTAAACACATGAATACCTGGGTTATATGTACCTTGATCAACATATTTCAAGAGGCCCCTGTTGACATCTCAGAATAGGGAAGGAATTGTGATATTATAAAAATCTAATATCTGTTAGGAGTTAACCATTAGATGACATTGAATGTATATAACATATCTACAGACAGTAGAACATGTGCTCTTTTCAAGTGAAATATAAATTATAGACTGAAATGTAATCAATATTGGACATAATAACATCTTTTAAATTTGATTCTTGGGGTATTATACTTTCAAATCTACTTTTGTTGTTGTTGTTTCCATTATACTAGGCATCAATCAACACAAAATTGTTAGAGATAATCATAGCAAATTTTTATCTTACAATGTAGCCTATATCACCATTAAATAAGTAACAAGTATTGCATGAATAGTTATAGCTTCCAATAACTAATTATGTGATCTTCAGTAATGTGCTTTTTATCTCTGGTTTTTACATCTGACAAATGAGGTGTCTGACCTCTATTAGAAGTCCTTGTGGTTCAGATGTCCTAGTTTATAAGACTTGTAGGTAATTATGAGTGAATAGTGGCAATGAATGTTTAGCTAATGTATTATAGAAAACCAAATTTCAACTAAATTACACAGTTTACCACAGAGATATAAGGCCTTAACAGTGGGGGAAAGGAAAAGTTAAGGACTACAAGTGAAGAATAGATATTAAGCATTGTGACAATATGTGTTTCAATGTTGGCTTATGTTTGAAAGTGAGCCACAGAAGCTAAACAAATGTGTTTGGTTGTCATGTAGCAATTCTATAAAATGATGAGAAAAAGAAAAGTAAGGAGATGCTGGGATATAGTTCAATAGGTCGATCACTTGCCTTGCAGCCACGGGGTCTGGGGATTGAATCCCAGCCCCAGCCTGAGCAAGCCAATATGCTGAACTGTGGCACAACTGGTAACCACGGGGATGGCAGTAAAGGTTCTTGCCTCTCATGAAAGAGGACCGCAGTTCTGTTTCAGCCCTGCACGGCCCCACATCCACCTGTGTAGAATGAAACTGCCACATATGTCACAACTAATAATGTACAACTATAGAGACTGCTCTGCCCCCCACCCTCTTTCTCTCTCACTTTTTCTCAAACAATAAAATAAAACTTTTTTTTTAAAGTTATGGGATATAACTTCTGAAATTAGGTTATAAAAAGCCTCTGACTTCTATCTTGTCTGTTCTCTATTGTTTGTTGCGTAAAGCACAAACATTTGAGATAATTTTTTTTTACACAGCAATAGGAAACTAAAACAAGTTCTGGACTTTACCTATCTTATTGGGAAAAATCACATGATGCCTAATCTACCACAGGTAATAACCCAATCATATATGTAGAAACATAAAATTCAAAGAGCAATATGGACCTACTATAGTGTCATTTCTTGCTCTAAGGTCTAACTCAAAACTTTAACCTTCCAAGTAACTCAATAATGAATCATATTAGTACAACCAAGATTTGGTTTGCAATACCTCTGAAAGGTAAGAAAGTTCAAGTGTTGTACATTTTTGTAGTGGTAAGGTATACAGGATTCAGCTATATATCTTTTAGCAACATGGGTATAACATGATGCTCTGTTGATAATGGGACCCCCTAAGAACTTTACCAAATGGCCCATTACCTAGCTTCCTTGATTTGTTTTCCATCCTCTGGCCCACATATTCATACTAAGATGTCTTGCTTAATTGCAATTTTGAAATCACCAGTTAATGTCATTTAATTAGCATGATGTCCAATTAACACAATGTTTTAAATTTAGTTCAACATTCCGTATTGGGGAAGCCAGGATGGCTCAGTGGGTTAAGCGCTCACTTTGCAGTGCCGGGGACCGGGGATCAAATCCCAGCCCCAGCCCGTGTGGAACCATATGCTGAACTGGGAGCTTCCCCAGTTCAGTTCTCTCTCTGTCTCTGTCTCTGTATCTCTCTCTCTGTCAAAAATAAATTAAAAAATATATATTTAAAACATTCTGAGATATACAGAATGATAATATGATCAAATTCCCTGTGAATTATATTCAGACAGAGAGCTGAACTACTGACAATTCTGAGTTAAGTGAATAGAAATTGGCACATATAAGCCAAATCATTGTGATTTTTCTTAATAATGGAAATAGAAATAAAGCATTGCCATAATAAATATCTTTATATCAGGTGCCAGATGTTTGTTAAATTGCTCCTGTAAATATATTACATTCCTCCACATCAGATGAATTTGAGACCACAACCAGTCCATGATAGGATGTAGTTACCTGCAATGATACAGATGGATGTATAGAGACCAGACAAGTAAATTTAACATGGGTATGATAAAACACAAACTTTGTAAATTTTACATTTTTGTTGGGGATATTTACCTTTAAAATTCATTCCATAATGCACGACTGACTTTCATGTGTTATCATGGCATGATTAGTTAAGAGTCTTGTGAGCCTCAACTGGGTCTTCCTATTACAAATTTCCTTTATTCTCTAGATCAGAAGCAAATGTTAAGCTTCTACTTACTGCTAATGATATATGATAAATTATATATTAATAAATCAGGAAAATAAATGCAGGATTCATTTAGACACCCTGTGAAAACTTTATTTATCTTATGATGTTCATTAGTTCTCACTCTAATTTTGACCATAATAATGTTTTGAGTCACAAGGCATTCATTTGTGTTAGCTCAGACTTCATGCCAAAGAGCATGATTCATCAAAATGTAGAGTATCTCCTTTTCCAAGTATATATTTGCCTTGGAAAATTATTGCCAGTCTTTTAGAAAAAGGATCAGAGAAATAATTAAACATAGATTTAGGCTGGGTTACAGGGTCTTTTTTCAAGGTAGTTTATCCTTCAAATATTGGCTTCTGGGACTGTGAATGGGTTATAATATAGAAATAAGTGATGGACTGAATTTCCGTTGTGATGGCTAATAACAGAATTCTACTTCTTAGCTGTCAACTTTGTCCAATTACATAAATTAAGTAGCATCTTGGTTGATTTCTATTTATCATACCTCTGGTAAATAATAATCTATTAGCAATTAACTCCAGTCTTTTTTTTTTTTTTAAGATTTATTATATTGTGTGTGTGAGAGGGACAGACAGAGATAAGGAGGGAGGGCTAGAGCAGTTCTTCACAATTGTACATCATTATTGGACACAGTTTTATTTCACACAGGTGAATATGGGGTTATAAAAAGCCTCTGACTTCTATCTTGTCTGTTCTCTATTGTTTGTTGCGTAAAGCACAAACATTTGAGATAATTTTTTTTTACACAGCAATAGGAAACTAAAACAAGTTCTGGACTTTACCTATCTTATTGGGAAAAATCACATGATGCCTTATCTACCACAGGTACTGAGACAGGAACTGAACTGGGGGCCTCCACACTGGAGGTGAGGACATTTGCTTCAATCCCAGAGGTGACCAGTAGCACCACAGTCCAGAACATGGGTTTACACAGGCTGGGGCCAGGATTCGATCACCAGACCTCTCAGTTACAAGGCAAGCTCACAACCTGTTGAGTTATCCTGGGATCCCTCATTCAGTCCAGTCTTAATCTCCATTGAGGTGATTATACCTACTTTGCCTTTTAAAGGAAGGAAAGAAGGACATGAGAGAAGGAGACAGGGAGGGAGAGAAAAAAGAAAGAAAATGTTATAAGTAGTTCTAGGGTATGAATTTGTTAGTGCTGTATAGGGCAGTGAGACCAAACTTCATGGAAAAAGTGGCTTCTGAGCACATATTAAAGAAGCGGAGAGGGTAAAGGTGGTCAAATATATGGTGACAGAATCTTGTTCCACATTCAGAGAATTTAAAAAATATCAGTAGACACCTAAGCATCTGTGAAAGCTCTCTGGTAGAATAACGACAGACTAAAAAGTCCACTTAAAGAATATTTATTTGACAGCAGCACAATGGGTAGATAAAATAGGGAAGCAGGGAGTTGAAGGCAGAATTAGAGGTCATCCATTAATTAAATCTTTCAACTTGTTTCTGAGGAAGAAAAATGTATTTGGCAGTTTCATATGGCACTTAAACCTAATGGTGTTCTAGACTTGATGTAATAAAGTACTAAAGTGATGTTTGTGAGAGGGAATAAAATAAGAGACATACATGTAAAAATATTGCGAATTTCAAGGATGATATTTTAGTAAAGTAACAGAACATGACTAACTGCTTTTTGGAACTTCCTAGGTATGACAAGAACATCTTTGAAAATAGTTAATATTCACTGAGTGTTCAAGATAAGTCAACATTACTCTAAATGTCTTACATAGATGAGCTCATGAAATTATCATAACTGTAAGAGATAGATATTATCATACTCAACAAATTAGGAAACAGAAATAAAGAGAGTACTTCCAACTTGCCCAAGATAATACAGCTAGCTAGTAAGACATACAGTAAGTACTTAAATTCTAGGTGAATCTATAACTCATATTTTGAATAGCTAACCTACATTGTTTGGATTAAATTAGCCCCCAAACTACTTATTCCATATGCAGCAGTTATTTAATGCCTTTACAATTAAAAAAAAATTAGGACCTAGATTTAATAAAATTTGAAAGTAAATAAAATTTAATTTTTATGTTCACAAACCATCAAGTCAGACCCAAATTCTCAGGACCATTATGCTCATAAAATATATTTTGTATTTTCAATAACTTCTCAATAATTATTATTCAATATCACTATATATTGCTGTACCATATTCTTTATTATTTCAAGCTCTCCCTCTATGACCAAATTTTTTTATACTCATGATGGCCTCTTTTATTCTTTATGGAAAATATTTGCTGTATACTTTAGCTTTGTTGGCTTTAACCTAAAGAAATCACCAATTTATAAGCTTCAGAAAACATATCAGCAGGTCATTTGGGGACTAAATTTTTTCATCTTACAGTAAAGATGACTGACATTAACTCGTAAATTTTACCCCTTACTTTTTGACTTTCTCACTTGTAAAATAAAACTTTGTAAGAATGTCCATGTTAGAAGAATCACATCTCTTGTGATAGATATTCCCCTTATGCTCACGTCTATTTTACTCGCTAAATTCATAATTATTTGGGAAGCACTGACCATATGAATGAGGTTGCCTCCATTGCATGTCTGAGGAATATTTGCTTATCTTCATAGTAAACATTTTATCTATTAAGGAAGAGAAAGAGAAAACCTAACATATAGGACTAGATATATCTCAATAAATTATTTTTAAATTATTTTGTGACAGTAAAATGTATTTATAAAAATCTTAGGCTTTAATATTAATTATTAATGTAAATAATACCTTCTATAATAATTTATAAACTTCAACTTGTAAACAAGAGATCTTCACTGTACATTAATGCTTACTGTTCTGGCAATTCCACAGGTTAATTTTTGTAATTTTATTTCCATTTTTTTTTTAATGAAGAAATCAATATTCTCAATTATCTGAAGTCTAATAATAGCTTTAGGTCATATATAGTTCCATTTGAGTTAGATAGGATTTCTTTAACAAGAATCTTTAAAATTAATTTTGATAATAGCTAATTGAAGATTTTGATAATTTAGCCTAAATAAGGCCATCATTGAGTTATTAATAATAAACAGCATAAATTTATGTATAAACATTAAGAACAATTTATTCATTTTAATAAAAATTGGAGGTGATAATTTTCAAAAATCTTCTTACTAATAGAAAGGACTAGCAAAATATAGAGCCCTGCTCCTAAAAAAGAAGGTGGGGGCACAGATAATAGAGAAAACAATTAGTACAAATACAAATGTAGTTCTATACAAGAACATTCATTGTCACAAACTTAATATCCTTTAAATAACATAACATCCGGTTGACTTTATCTCTCTGATCAGTCTGTTTCTGTCTCTGTTTCTGTCATTCTGTCTTCATCTCTCTCTATATTATATATATCTATAATGTGTACAATGTAACTAAACATTTTTAAAATGCAAGAAGTCAATAAAAATATATTTGTTTATACTGATGATTTCAATACATTCGTTACTTATTTTCCATTCAGAAATCATCCTATTCAATTCTTTCTGCTTAAAGGGAAAAATAAAAAAAAATAAAAATAAGTAGTGTCAATGCTAAGCCTGAAGAGATTAAACCACAATTTATCTGAATTTGTCATGGCAAATTGGATCCCTTTCGCCAGACACTCAATTTCTTTATTTTCCTTCCAGTTGAAAGTGACCAAATAGCCTCATTTTAGTTTAGAAAACAAAACAGGAAGTGTGCTGTTGGCTTCTATTGAAAATTTTTGTGGGTTAACAAAAGGAAATCAATTTCTACTTTGGAGCATGGGATTCGATATTTTATTTATTTGATGTAACATTTTGAAATAAAATTGTATGTTTTTTTATTTTTCTTTATGTTCATTTAAAAGCTCTAAGCTTTTTTACACATGGATCTATATTCTATAAAATTGGTTGCAAAAAGGTGCGTAATGCTGAGTTATTGTAAATGATTCAATAGGAGATAAGAGGATGAAATATATAGCAATAACATTTGAGGGATAATAGGAAAAATAAAAACAATAGAGAAAAATATGCATGGCCATTTTTCATTTATAGAATTTAACTATTCTAATCTCTTATGAAGCATTCATAAAAATCAGTTATAATTTATATTAAATGATTGTTTTACAGCAAATTAATAGCTAAAAAATCATTTCTGTTATTTTTCAATCCAAAAACAATTTTTAAAAGTTAATTGAGCTTTAATGAGATATAGGAAAATTAGAGTCCATTAGAATAGCAAGGACTAAAAAAAAATAAGAAGAAATAAATAAATGGGGAACTGGTCTTCCAAAAAGAAAAAAAGAACTACTACTTCTTTGCTAGTGGTAAAAATGATGGCTGAAAATCTCATTTGCATAAATAATGTAAACATTACAGATATATTCACATACAAACACACAGAATGACCTGCTAAGCCTTCCAATGCTATTTTATTTATTCTATGTAACATGTTGTAGTCATCTACCTGTTTGTTTCTTTTATACTTAAGGTACTTTCTAACCTCCCTTTCATCATGAATCTGTATAATGCTTCTTATGAGTTTCTTCACTGTCTTAATTTAGCTTTTTGTAAAAAGGTACACAGTCTCTCCTCCCTCCATAATTTACTTTACATTCTTAAAATTTGCCTAAAAGTGATTATATGTTCCATGCCTTAGCTGAAGAAATAATGTTTTGCAAGTATAAAAGTTAAGAACAAAAAAAAAAAGGAAATAAGCTACTTTTTTAGTCACCTAGCTCTAGCTGGGATTAAACTAGATAAGCTGGGAGTAAGGTCTCTATACCTTTATTAATTAATATCTTTCTTTAAGATATTAATTATATCTTAAATTAATTATATTATATTATATTTTTTATAATTACATATGATATCAAAGTCACTATTTTTACTCCTTTAAATTAATGAAAATTTTCACATAAAATTTTCTTATAATTTATCATAACAAACATAAAAATATCTATGACTCCCCTCCACCCATTATTCTTTATTCTCTACTATTATTTGCAAAATAAATGTCATTATCTAATGGATAGATTCTACCCTATTATAGTCATTTACTTTTTAATTTTGTTCATTAGGTCTCTCTCTACCCCTACGCCAGCAAACAATTTAATATTTTTGAGAACAAATATTTTGCTTGGTTTAATATAGTGTCTGCAGCCCCCTAAATATTTCATGGCACATAGCTGGAAATCAATAATTAATGTCTGAATAAATATAAAATAAAGTTATCCCAAACTTGATTTTACAAATGAAGCTAAACATCAAGGTTATAGGCTTTTCCCAAAGATAGAGAACTAGTATTAAGATAGAGTTAGTGGGAAGCCGGGATGGCTCAGTGGGTTAAGCGCTCACTTTGCTGTGCCGGGGACCAAGGATCAAATCCCGGCCCCAGCCCTTGCATACTCATATGCTGAACTGGGAAGTTCCTCCAGTTCAGTTCTCTCTCTCTCTCTTTATCTCTTCCTCTCTCTCTCTCTCTGCCAAAAACAATAATAAAAAAAAAGATAGTATTTGAACTCCTGTTTGTTGCTTCTAAATCCAAAGTCCTTTCAATAAATTTAGTTATCCATTTATTAATATCTTTCATTTAAATGATTAAAAAGAACTTTTTCAGGAATATGAACAGCTACTGTAGTTACTGAAAATAATCAAAAGAAATAAAAATGTTTCTATGTTTTATATTGCTAGAGAAGATTTTATAGTTGCTGAAAACTCAACTCATCTAAAGAAATAATCCTAAATTAAATTATGTAGCATTAAAATATTGACAAAAAGAAACACTTGAAATATTTTGAAGTGACAGATGGAACATAATTCTAGCAATGTATTGGTAGTTCTCTGTAAGTGCAAAATCTGTTTTATAAGTGGTGAATTGCTACAGAGGCTCTTGTAATATAAAACCTACAAAAGGGAAGAATTTGAAACAATGAGCTGTAATTTTAGTAGAGAGCTTAAAGTGAATTCGGGTGTATTTTAAACATTTTATAAACTACAAAAGGAAAGAATTATGGATGTAGTGCAATTTTCTATGCAAAGTTTAAACAACATGACTAGATTATATGTAAAATGAACATTATTTTGAAAGAAAATAAATGCTATTCAGCTACTTTCATTGTGTAACTGCAAAGAATGTACCAATCTTGTATTTTGCAAAAATTAAGGTTTTTCATTAAGTATATCTTTTACAACCTGCTGAGTTCAACATTATCATCTTATTTGACTATTTTGGACAGTGACAGGAAAAAAAATCATTATAAAAGAAGAACAGCTAATACTCAACAATCATTTTTTATTGAAAATCTACAGACTAATTGAAATTAAAACCTTTGTAATTATCATTAATTACAGATAAAGCTTAAACTTTTTCTCTAAGTTTAGATCATATATTCTCTATAAGAGTATTTGTTTTATATAACTCAGTTTCATGTGTGAATAGAAATTTATGGCAGAATTCCAAATCTTAGAAATGGAGAATATCAAAATATCATCATCAAACTTATTTTTAAAGATTTATTTTTATTGTTTTTTGACAGAGAAAGACAGAAAGGGTAGGGCCTAGAGCAATCTCCATAGCTGACAGCATTAGTTTTTCCTATAATTTCACTCCACAGGTGAGCACGGGGCTGCGCAGGGCAGGAACTGGGCCGGGAGCCTCCCATGTAGGCCCCAGCAAGAACTGAATGGGGGCACACCCCAGTTCAGCATAGGGGTCCGCCTGGAGCGGAGCTGAGATTCGATCCTCAGTCTCCGGAGCTGCAAAGCAAGCGCTTAATCCACTGAGCCATCCCAGCTTCCCCATCATCAAACTTATTTTTAAAACCCAAGTTTTCATGATTTTGTAGAATATTATAAAATTTTCAAGTGAATCAATTATGGCTGCATTAAAATAACAATGTTTTGTTTTGTTTCTAATTGCTATAAAAATAATTTTACTCTTCTCACGTTTAACTGACTGAAAAATAATAATAATTAATTGTGATTTAATCATTCAGGTGCAGATGTGCACCACCTCTTTTTTGTGCTTGTTTTTCCTATAGTTAAAGACTTAGAAAATAAAGAGTGCTCCAAAAAATAAAATAATGAAATAATATCCTCCATTGAAGCATATTTTTCTGCCTCTTTGTGTGGAGATGTAGGAAGATTAACTAACTGTAGGAGGCAGAAATAATTTTTTTTGGCATATTGAGATTATATACCAAAGGAATGGCAAATATTACATATAGAACACTTTTCAAAGCATGCCTGTTTTTTCTTTTAGATAAAAATCTAAAAATAACAGCCTTTATAATTTTATCAAAATGAGTTTGCTTTTGAGTGTACCTTTAGGACATAGCCATACTGTTCACCTTTCCTTCCTTCCCTCCCTCTTTCCTTCCTTCCTTCCTTCCTTTGTTTTTTCCTTCCTTTCTTTCTTTTTAGGGAATGATGATAATAGCTAACCTTTATTGAATTGCTACTGTGTCTCAAGCGTTTCCCTAAGCTTTCACCTAGTAGAAAGCATTTAAACTGCATGACAGATATATTAAGAGGAAATGATTTATTTCCCCAGTTTTCTTGTGGAGATAGTGAGTGCCTTTCTCTAAATCACACTGAGAGCACAGCAGAGTGAAGTCAGGAATTAATATTAGGGATTTCAAAGCCAAATGGTTAAAGAACCCCACACCAAAATACCTCAAAGCATGAAGATAAATATGCCTATAGCCAATGGCTTTTAGAAGAATTCTTTAATTAATATTTTATTTGAATATAGATTTAAAATATACATTTCTCTGGGAACTTTCAAACATTTCTAGTGCTCTACTTTTGAAGCCAGAAATTTTGTTGTGAGATTATATTTTGAAACATTATTATTATCCCAGGCACATTTAACAATTATCTTCTATTTTATTCAGTTACTTTACTTCCCCCAAAATACCAGAATACATTTTCTTGTGCAAATTTAAAAACTGAAAATAAGACTTAAATCCACCTTGAACATGTTCTCAAGCTTCATTTTATCTCTTTACTTATTTTGTTGTGTTCCTATGAGCACATATATTTTATATGCCATCAAATCTAATCTTAACTGGTGAAGAGAATTGTTTTCTGTACAATATCACTGCCTCTTTCCACGAACTTTGCATCTCTTATGTGTCCTTAGTAAAATATGCAGGCTATTCTCAATTATCTTCTAATATAATTGTAAAATTACCCTTGGAAACCTTACAAGCTATTGTTATGATTGTGAATACATATATTTTTCTTTGTATAATGTGTTTCTGTTAGATTTTATAAAGCAGTTAATAGTAAGCTAGTAATTTACTAGTGATTGTTTTGCTTTGGCTTGGCCCTTGAGCATAATATTAAATAAAAGTCATGAGAATAGTGTTTACATCTTTTAATTTGAAAGATAAGTCTGTTATGAATCATATGCTTCCCATAGTAAAACTTTATGACATTAAGATCTCTTTTACTAAGTAGTTGCATAATGTTTTATTTTATTCAATTTATCTGGAATATTTTTAATTAAATATCTCTTTTATATTTTTAGAGAATCATAATCTGTCTTTCTTAATCTGTGCAAGTGATAAATATACATTTCTAAGAGTCTCTCTGACAGTCTTTTGCTCCTAATTAGACCTTGAACATAGAGCGAACACTTGTATGCTTATGTTATCTTGAATTGAAGTTCTTTACCCAGTTATATTGCCTCTAAGGCTATTATTAAGCATCTTCCATTGTTTCTACTCATGTATTGTATGCTTGCCTTAAGAGGGAAACAGTGTAAGAAAACTTAAAAAACATAGTGGAGGGTGGGCTGGAGCTAAAACCGTATCCCATCTCAATTTATTAAGTAGAAACACTAATGTCCATGAGCAAATCTCCTAATTGAAAACAGCTTAAGAAATTAGAAAATTAGAAACAGATTAAGAATTCTGTCTGAATTTTTTCTTGTTATAAAATAGCAGTAGGACTATAACGGCATTTGGAAATTGCTGATACTAGGCTGGGGCTAATAATAGACTAAATTTCAAATTTAGACAATTTTTATTCCCAGTATACATTTTTGGAGAAAACCTGAACAGTATTGTTGTTTGCCTCATTCTTGCTATGTCATGCTGGATCTATTCTTTTCATGTTAGTTACCAAACATATCATACCATTCTATCTTATACAAGTCAGAATATAAAAGAAGTAAGAGTGTGTGTTTCTGTACCATATTACTAAAAAGATACGTTTCTATTTTCAGGAGATTCTAGTTAAATTTTATCAATTTTACTTTTAATAAATTGAAAAATTAAGATTCTGGTCTCAAGTAAGTTAATAAGTTAGGCTTTAATATTCATATTGGACGTTATTTTAAAAGATTTACATTTTCCCCCTCTTTGTAATGAACACACATATTTGACTTCTTTTTCAACAGGAAATTCAAGCGATTCCTAACATAGCCTTGCTAAACTGTTCCCTCATTGGTTCATAGAACCTACTATAAGGTTAGTGGTTTTAAACATTTGAAAGGCATTAAAATCTGAAATATGAATCGGTCACTTAGTAACTTGCAATTCTTTACCTTCGATATCTTTTTCTTAAACTAGCACTTCCTGTACTGATGACTACTCTAATACAACAGACTATTTGTCAGGAATTCAAACCACTCTAATGTGAGACAGAATGTTAGGAATCTAAATTCCAATTAAATGCACTGCTGCACTCTATTCTTGCATTTGAGAAACTGGGAACAAGAACCACAGTCTGTAACAGCTACAGAAAAGATGTCTTGATTGATTAAGGTATAGCCCTTCCTCTGATATTTAAATTTAACTGGTATGAAAAAGATATTGTAATAGTAATCAATTTGTGCTGGAGAAATGGAATGTACTTAGAGGCAAATGTTATTTAAACAGAATTTTTCAAGAAGGAAATGTATATAATTGAAAATTTTCAAGTTATATGAAAACAATGCAGCAACACATTTTTTGCTTTAGGCCATGTTACTAAATTTTTTTTGTAAAAGTTTTCTCTCCATCAATGGAAAATAAGGGTAGATAAACTTATTAATATTTTCTTTTTTATTACTGGAGCCTTGAATTACTTCAGGGACAAAAATGCCAATAAGAATATTGTTGCAACGTGGGAATCCTTGGATGAGACTTGGTGAGTGAGCTGTCCGAGAATTAATAACGTACATACATACGTTATGTACGTTATGTATATAAATAGAAGAGAGGGAGAGGGAGTGAGAAACTTTTAAATAAATATTATTTTATGTAATCAGAAATGATTATGTTGAAACCCATTCAAAATATTAAAGTGTGATTACTTCTAGTTATTAGTTCACAGTACTTAAAATAAACAAATAAACTTAAGAATAGAATATTTCTAATATTTTAGAATGTGTTTTGGCAAATTTCTATAGAAAAGCTTTGAAAAAATTGATTTTTTAATTTTAATTATGATTCCCTCATTTTGAAAAACTATTGTGCACTGAACTTAAAATTCAGTCGTATGCTCTTTGAGATCATCTCCACAGAGAAGTATTCAGCTCATGTTCCATGCTAAGAGATGAAGTTGTCTCACTCAAGTTTCATGACTGATATTAGCTGAAAATTAGCGAATGTGCTGAGGATAATCAGTGAGCTCCCTACCTTTCCTTTTTTTTTGCTTCCTCAGCTACTCTGCCTTACAATTGTGAAAATATCCATTCACCTTCAGGAATAATAAATTTGAAAGGAGGTAGTGTTTCCAATATTAAATTAAACAAAGAAAGACATTTCAACGATTTCTTCCCCAATAATGTATTTAAGTGAATTTTCTGTGTCTGTGTATCCCTATGTGTGTTTGTTCTTAGCATTTTGACTTTATTCTTTCAACAATTCTAAACAACAATTTGTTGTTTGAGGAAAAAGTGAAGTAGTCTAGACATTCACTTACAGTAGATTGCACCAAACCCAGGTTATAACAAGTTCCTGTACAGAAAATACTTATGAGAGCATTGTGAATACCCAGTTAGTAATGTAACTTTGACCACTATTGTCCAGGTATTTGGTGCCAATTTTATAGTAATTTGGCAAAATTACCGTATTTTCCGGCATATAAAACGACCGGGCGTATAAGACGACCCCCTAATTTTACAGTTAAAACATAGGTTTAGGCCTATATTCACTGTGGTAGTCTTATACAGCGAATATAGGCCTAAACTTATGTTTTAACTGTAAAATTAGGGGGTCGTCTTATACGCCCGGTTGTCTTATACGCCGGAAAATACAGGTATTTTAATGTTCTCAAAGTTCTGTTATATTTTATGGACAATGATTTTAAAATTTTCCACTAAGCAAAATAAATCAGAAAAAAACAAGAACCATATGATTTTAACTCATATGTAGGATATAAAACTGAAAGCAACAAACAGCACAAACAAACAAAAATTCATAGACACAGACAATAGTATAGTGGTTACCAGAGGGGAAGAGGGGAAAAGGGAGGGTAGAAGAAGGTCAAGGGTGTTGAATATATGATGATGGTAAGAAAACTGACTCTGGAGAGTGAACACACCATGTGATATATAGATGACGTATAGAATTATACTCTTGAAACTTATACATTTTTACTGAAAAATGTCATCTCAATCGTTTTAACAAAACCTATTTTTTTAAGTTTTCATAGTTATAGTCTGTGAATTTCAGTTTTACCATGTTCTCTTTTTCTGAAGATACATTCAAATATTGTGATGGCTGAGTACATGCAAATCTTTGCTTCTCTGTGTAAAGAAAGAGTATGTACTGGCAAATGTTTCAACTGAAAATTGATATGCTAAATTACTTTTAAGGGCAGTACCACTGTGAATTAATAAAATAGTGTAGGAATGTGAAAACCCATTTGTTTCTTTGTAATTTCAATTTTATATTCCATCTATAAGTGGAGTCATATAAGTATTGATTTTTTCAGTATGAACTAGTTTAGTGGTTACCTGAGGGTTAAGGGGGAGGGAATGGTGGACAAGTGAGGGGGCATCAAATATATGGTGATGGAAAGACAACCAACTGGGTGGTAAGCACATAATGCAATGCATAGACAATGGAATGTAGAATTGTACCCTTGTAACATATGTAATTTTTACCAACCACTGTCATCCAAATACATTTAACAATTAATTTTATATATATATATATTTAAAAAAAGACTATTTGTATTTTCCAAAATGGAATTTCCCAATAATTTTTTTTCAGATATATTTTGGATTAAAAAATAAGAATTTGACTAACCAAACATGCTTGGAACCTTTAGGTTTTTGAAATTTTCCAGCAGTCAGTTTCATTGGAGCTGTAATTCTTAAAAATGAGTGATGTCAACTAAGTAGCTTTACTTCTTTTTCTCTTAGCCATAGATTTTTCAGGGAAATATTTTTATATTTGCATGTTCCTAGATCTTTGGAAAGTTATATATTTCGTTCATAAAAGAGGAGTATGACTCTTTTACTTTACATTCTAAATATAATATTAACTCTTTCATAGGATCCTCTCTTGGTGGTATGAAGGAGAAATAATTTTTCTTCTACCCTTCTAAATTCTTCTGTCTGGTCTAATAATCCAGTTGGCATAAGGCAGAGTGACAGGAGATAATAACCACAATGAGAATTAGATGCCCTTGAGCTAAAGAAAAAGGAGGGCTTGTAGGTTGGGACTTCAAAGGGAAGGAAGGCGATTCACATGGAGATAGAAAGCAAATGTTTAGTAGACAATTATTTGCTGGGCCATTTAACAATGAAACATAGAGAAGACTTCGATCCTTGCTGGGTTTGTCCATGTCTGTCACACTAGTTCATATTAAACCATATTATCCCTGATGATATCTGCCTTCCCAGTACAGGTCCTCTGTTTAAATTCTTATAGGCAATTAGGTGGCAAGTCAAAGGTTTTTCCTGAATCTTTTGTTTCTTTAAAATAATCCACCTTAAGTAATCACCCCTCCCCCCACAAAAGGCATATTTTAGAGTTGTGAAACTGCTCCCCCTCAGTGGAAAATAAGTCACAATTGGAAGTCCTAATAATATTTTTTTAGTGTAAAAAATTTGTTGTGACAAGACCCTGGGTTTGAATCCCAACTGCAGTTTAGATTAATATTCACTGGGGAAGCCAGGATGGCTCAGTGGGTTAAGAGCTCAATTTGCAGCTCCGGGGACTAAGAATTGAATCCTGGCCCCAGCCCGTGCAGACCCATATGCTGAACTGGGGAGTGCCTCCAGTTCAGTTCTCACCAGGGTGAGACCCTGGCCCAGTTCCAGACCTGTGCAGCCCCGCGTCCACCTGTGGAATGAAACTATGTGGAAAAACCAATGATGTGCAACTATGGAGACTGCTCTGGGCCATCCCTCTTCTCCCTGTCTCTGTATTTCTCTCTCTCTATCTCTCTCTGTCAAAACCAATAATAATAAAAAAAAAGATTGGGAAAGCTGGGATGGCTCAGCAGGTTAAGCACTTGCTTTGAAGCCCCGGGGACTGAGGATCAAATCCCAGCCCCGGCCCATGTGGACCCACATGCTGAACTGGGGTGTGCCCCCCAGTTCAGTTCTTGCCGGGACCTATGTGGGAGGCTCCCGGCCCAGTTCCTGCCCTGCGCAGCCCTGTGCCCACCTGTGGAGTAAAACTATGTGGAAAACTAATGCTGTCAACTATGGAGACTGCTCTGGGCCCTCCCCCTTCTTTCTGTCTCTGTTTCTGTCTGTCAAAAATCAATAAAATAATTATTAAAAAAAAAAGATTAATATTCACTTAATATCCTTAATTCACATGAACCCACTGAGCCTGTTTGTGTGTATATGAGATAAGTGTTTTGTTGCTTTATTTCACTTGAATTTTTAAGACTAAAAGATGTCAATATAAATAATTTATAGACAGATAGATTCAGTTTGGTCAGTATATATATATATTCCTAGAATGTCCTAATATTTCATCTAGATACACACACACATTTATTTGCATTATGATTACTTTCAAAGCATTGCTAGGAGGGTCCTTGCTATTAGCAATATCAAATAAAGACATAATTAGAAGCTAGTCGTTGTTGCCAAATATGATGTCCTTTGAAATGGGGCCGTGGCTCTTTTTGCCCTCCTCATGGTGAAGGTCCTCTGATGTCTGTTTGTGTGTTTGGAAGTAGGGGTGGAGGGCACAGCAGAGAAAGATTCATTTTATGCTTAAATAAGCTCAACAAATACCATTTTATATTTGATCTCAAAATTATATTGTTCATGAATGTATTTATTTATATACTCACACCCAGTCTTTAACTTCAATGTATGTTCCTAATTTTAGAATTGCTGAGTCTGGAGAGAGTTTCTATTATATCTATACGATATTGAGACCGGATAGTAAGATAGCTAGCAAACCTCAGTCAAGAAGCCCTCTGTAGCCGTGACGCCCATACCTAAGAAATGCAAACGTAAGCCTTGGGCTTCTGATGCCCATATTTGAGGAACATAAATGTAACCTTCAGAGGAAGGCACCAGATACTAGAAAATAAAACAAAAGACGCCAAGGCCGATAATGCCTGGACCCCTTAACCCTTCCACAAGACAAAAGCTGTAGCTTATAGTCTTAACTGGGGCATTTCATTCTCGGACGTCCCCTCTCCTTTCAAGAGCTTTCCTTCTTTCAGTGGGTATTCCACTTTTTGGTGTGCCCTCTCATTTCTAGAGTTTTACTCCTTTCCAATAAACTTCTCCTTAACCTTTCCTCAGTCTTCAAATGTGCGAGACAAAGAACCTCTGATGACCCGGACTCACATCAAATTTCCTGTTTCAATATGAAGACAACTCTTATGCTATCATGGTAGAGGCCCTGTCATTGATCCTATTCCTCCACTTCAGAACCTACCTCCACTTGACTTAATTACTCTTAGGAATTCATTGGTATTGATGAGACTATCTAAAATATCACTGATATTTTTATAATGTCAAATTTAACAAGCAGTAGTTAGATAACATTTTTCTCTTTTAGGGGTTTACTTTCTCCCCATCAAGTGTTGAAAAAGTGGCATAAAATTTACAATGCAAAAATCTCTGTTACTTGTATTTTTAAAATTTGAACAAATTATCAGCTACCTATTTTTTCTCTTTGGATTTATTTAGAAATTTTAAAACAACAGAAATATAGAAAACTATTTATATCCTTCTTTTTCCCAAAAGATAAACAAATAAATTTAAAATAATAGTAATATTTAAAATAGATTACATATATGGTACATGAAAGTAAAATAAGAAAAAGCAAAGGTGGTTTTAATATGCAAATACAGCAGTCATGAAGCATTCTACACATTGGTTAAAATGGACCACAAATTTGATTGTAAAATTCCTGACTGCCAAAGCCAAGATTTATATAGAGATTTAGAATGTCCCTATGGGCTAACAACAAACAATTTCTCAAGAGAAGCACAGCTCTCCTGATGCTAAGACCGAAATAAATGTCTCCTGTGGGCCCTATATTGAAAGGATCTTCGAAGTGGTAGAGATATTAGTGTTCAGCCAGTACAAGAGCCTACTCGGTTTCTGTATTCATTCTATTCTACCTTCCTAAAAGACCAGGACTCTATTCAAATGAGTTCACTGGCAGAAAGTTCAGCACTAATAAGGCATTTCATTATTTAACAGACAATTTCTAGTTTTTAAAAATGTATTTCTTTTCTTTAGCATCCTTCTATGTGTAATCCTTTGGTCATAATTTTATTTCTCCTGAGCAAAGTAGAACAAGACTACTTCATATTCTGCTTTTAAATAATTTAAGAAAAGCTACCGCTGCTCTCTTATTCATGCATGCATTCAATTTAAAATATGCATTGTGTTTCTCAATTTCACTGTGCAAAATTTGGTGTACATAACTGTGAAAAACATACCTTTTACTTCCACTAAGTTTACAAAAGAAAAAGTTATATATATTTTACATAGATCTGTTTTCTTTCTTCTTCTTCTTCTTTTTTTTTCAGATTCTTCTTTGGGCTGACTATCATGGGTTGACTTTTTCAAAGGAAGTCTTCCCCTTCACTGACATGTTCTGTGCCCTAGTAGCCTAATTCGGATGAAATATATCAGTGAGTCCATTATTTTGGATTTTAGATGGGTGAGTTTCAGACAGTGGTGAACAATAGAAAGAGACGGGATTGAGATCAGTGTGTGCTTCTTCAGTCAACTCCCTGTAAGGACACCATCAACTGGCTTCATTATCAGCTTCAATAAGGCAGTTTTGTTTGCAGTGTTAATTACTGGTTTATTTTGTTTGCTTCCTCCTAGAACTGTGACAGGGACAATTTGCAATACCAGAAATAATGCCTATAAGATATAAAAACATCTAGTGGATGCTAAATAATTTTTAAAAATTAAGACCCAAGAATACAGATTTAATCATATTCTAGGGCTCTTCCACTTCCTCCTTCCACTCACACTCTCTCTCTCTTTACACATCCACACACACACACTTTGTGATTCTTATTTAGGATCCATATATTTGTGATTTATGAATTAATACACTGTCAATAGGCAATTATCTATATGCCTCTTCATTCAACAGATGTCATTTCTTATCAACATCAATACATTATAGGGAACACCTGAATAATTCAAAATTAAATTACCAGAAACAGTCTAGGTAGTAATAAATAAAATTGTCTTTATTTTTTTATAGTCTTTGTTTTATTTTATTTTTATTTAATTGTTAAATACATTGAGGTGACATTGGTTGGTAAAAATTACATAGGCTCCAGGTGTACAATTCTACATTATATCATCTATGTATTGCATTATGTACTCACCAGCCAGTCAGGTCTCTTTCCATCATCATATAGTTGATGAACCCCCAACTCCTCACCCCGCTCCCCGCTTACCCACAGGTCAACACTAAACTATTGACTGTGTCCACGAGTTTTTGTTTCTTTGTTACTTTCAGTTTTATGTTCCACCTATAAATCAAGTCATATGATTCTTGCTTTTTTCTACACTTTAAATATATGTACTTTATCACATATCACTTATAACTCAATAAAATTAGTTGTTACTTTTTAAATTATTTTTCTTTAAAAAAATTTTTATTGACTTACTGGGGTCACACTGTTAATAAAATTACAAAGGTTCCAAGTGTACAATTCTACAAAGAAATGGTCTTTGTGTTGCACTGTATGCTTACCACTCAGGGTCAGTTCTCCATCTATTAACATATATTTGATCTTCCCTCTCTCCTCCCTTTGTGTTGCACTGTATGCTTACCACCCAGGGTCAGTTCTCCATCTATTAACATACTGGTATATTTGATCTTCCCTCTCTTCTCCACCACTCTTTTCTCCCCCTCTGGTAACCACTAAACTATTGATGGTTTCCATGAGGTTTTTTTTTTTGTTGATTTCAGTTTTATAACCCACATGTGAGTGAAGTCATATGGTTCTTAATTTTTTTCTGTCTGACTTACTTCACTTAGCATGATGATCTCAAGGTTCTACCATGTTCTCATAAATGGCTGTATTTCATCTTTTTTTTATGGCTGAGTAATAACATTTCATTGTGTAAATGTACAACAACTTCTTTATCCATTCATCTACCAAGTGACACTTTGGTTGTTTCCATGTCTTAGGCACTATGAAAAATGTTGCAGTGAACATCAGGTTACACATATCTTTTCAGACTGAAGTTTTCAATTTTGGGAGGTAAATTTCCAGGAGAGGGATTTCTGGGTCATATGGTAACTCTATTATTAAGTTTTTGAAGATCCTCCACACTGTCCTCCATAGTGGTTGTACAAATCTATATTCCCACCAACAGTGTATCAGGGTTCCCTTTTCTCCACAACCTCTCCAACACTTATTATTCCTTGTCTTGTTGATTATAGCCATTCTTGCAGGTGTGAGGTGGCATCTCATTGTGGTCTTGATTTGCATTTCTCTGATAGCTAGTAAAATTGAGCATTTTACCATAGATCTATTGTACATTTCTGTGTCTTCTCGGAGAAATGTCTGTTCAGGTTCCCTGCCCATTGTTCAATCAGGTTGTTTTTATTTTTTGTTGTTGTTTTTGTTTTTGAGTTGTACAAGTTCTGTGGTCTTTAAATTGTTGTGCCTGTTTTTCTGGGAATACTTTAACTTGCCAAGGACATAGTTCAAATGTGATATTTAATGTTGTATTATGTATATTGAAGGAATAACAGCTGCTGATTCATTGTCTTTATGTGAGGTACTCTGTAATTAATTGTCTAATGTACTTATTTTGATTTACTAGCATAATTAGAGCCAAACATGGTAACAAATGGATACAAGAACTCAAGACATTGATAAGGCTTTCTGATGGATTTCAACTTACTTCTCATTCACTGGAAATAGAAGATATTACTAATGAAAATGCTTAAGTTTTTCTCTCCACTCAAATTAATTTAGTTGCTTAATCTTAACAAAAGAAGTGATTATCATCAGAGGTAAAAAGGAATTATAAATGTAAAATTATGAAAAAATTGGAAAGTTTTACCAAGTTAAAAAAAGAAGCTAATTGTGATTATCTTCTATTTTCTCAGAGAAATTTTCAAGCTTGAGAATATTCCATTTTTATTTTTTCTGATCATTAAAAGGGTGTCCCAAAATTCATGCAAGATTTGAATTTTGCATCATTTGTGCGGTAAAGTGTTGCCAATGAAAAAAAGACAGCATGACAGCTGACAGTTCAAGGTTATTAAAAATGGAGCACTACACAAAAGAACAATGCATTTTCATTGTTGAGCAATAAAAATTTTTAATTATAAAACTGTGTTTTCTATCAAAATTACATCTTCCGTGAATTCTGGGACACCCTTTTTAGTTCATAACGTGTATGTTTACCTGGACAATCAACAGTCCCCTCTTCTCTCTTTTATGATGGTTGCATCACCAATATGGAGGAGAGCATAGTATTGTTTTTATAAAGTAAAACAGGTGAGACTTTGGAGAATAGCAAATGGAAGAATCATTGAGAAATAGAATATAGTCCTAAGGCATCTTAAGCCTGATCAAATATGATTAAAATCACAACTTTTTTCACTTTATTTTTTAACTTAAATGTGTGGTCCACTTGTGTTCTTTCTACTTAATAAAGTTAGGTGTGTGTTTTCTGTTATTTGTAATGGGAAATATAATTTATGTTTTTGATCACTTAATTAAAATTTTAGTAATATAAAAATTATAACATTATTAACCTATTATGTTCACATGATTTCTTTTGAGCCCCTGGGGTTAAGTTTACCCAAACACCATGGCTTCTATAAAAGAGGAAAGGCTTGTGTTAAGGGTAAGTGGTTCATTCTTTGGCAAACCAACATCTGTACCTCTACTACACCCCATACGTTGACTTGTACCACCATTTTCACCCAAATAAAATATTGTCATCACTTCCCAGAAGAAAACATTCCAGCATTCCTACTAGAGAACATTCACCTTTTCTTTCAGTTACAGATATATCACTTTATGGTAGTGTTATGACTAAGGAATTTATTCAGATTATACAAAATATAAAATAGTGGATAGAAAAAAGGAGTGACTGCAATAAAAATTACCAGTTGGAGAAAGGCAGATCAGAAAAATCTATCCTCACTTTATTTTATGAACAGCAAAGAATTGCCATCCAGGCAGTGACATAATCTGGTTGGTTAAACAAACTGTACGAGATGCCTTCTGTGAAGTTCTCCTATCTTTAATATCCTCCATAACTTCTTTTTGGCCATTTTGAAGCATCTCTCCTCTACTCTATGATCAGATTCACCATCATTTTCGGAGTCTGTATAACTTTATCAGCTAAGTCCTTGTTGATGGTAAGTTGTATGTCTTGGTAAACACTGTTTCTTTACAACTTTGATAGGCTTTTACTAGTATTGCCATAATCTACCAGAGTTTTTAGATTATAAACAGGCATATATTTTCTCCCTTCACATTCAGTATTGGTCTTGATCTTTTAGCCATTTCCCTTTGACTCAGATAAATAGCACCATATTATGTTCAAGTCTAATTTGTCTTGGAGTGTGAGGACAAAGTTATAGAATTTCTTATCCCTCTTAAGAAATATAATCGTGTTCTTTAGGTGGAGAATTTTTTTATGTGAGGTGCTTCTAGGAGCCTTGGCATGTCAGGATTCTCCTGAATCTAATCTGCTAAAATTATCATCTCCATGTCTCAGCTACCACTAACTTCACATTTCATAATGCTTCCCTTGATCTGGTTGAGCCCAATATGGCCTAGCTCTACATACTAGTTGAAAAAGTGTGTTAGGTACTAATAGTACATGAGAATTTGACTCTCTACAGGTAGTTCTTGAAAAACATTCACACTCTACAACCCACCCTCATGCATCAATATATAATATATGTTCCAAGTACTGCATGAAAGGAGTTATTTTGGGAGCAGAAGGGCCTTTCCACAATCTCTTAAAACCATAGTAGTTAAAAAATAATGCCACCTCATAAGCTCAGCCTTATTACACAAAAATAACTACTTAAAAAAAAAAAGGTTTTATTGATTTTTGACAGAAAGAAACAGAGAGAGAGAGAGACAGAGAGAAGGGGAAGGGCCCAGAGCAGTCTCCATAGTTGACATTAGTTTTCCATATAGTTTTACTCCACAGGTGGGCGCAGGGCGCACAGGGCAGGAACTGGGCCAGGAGGATTCCACACAGGCCCTGGCAAGAACTGAACTGGGGGCACACCCCAGTTCAGCATGTGGGTCCCCGTGGGCCGAGGCCAGGATTCAGTCCTCAGTCCTCGGGGCTTCAAAGCAAGCGTTTTACTCACTGAGCCATCCCAGCTTCCACAAAATAACTACTTTTGAAGTGAGTGAAAATATATTTTTGAACTTTGGATAGGACCAAAAAATTAAGAATCTAAAGATAACTAGTTATGAACATCTGTTTTATGTCATAGATTTGGCTTTGGAATGAGAGGTACATGAATATAGAGGAGAGAAATTTATTCATGAAGAATAATTTCTGTAGGTATTTGCATAGAGGTGAGCTCCTCCTTCACTGAATTGGCCATGTTTCTAAAAGATTAAAATCTGAGGGGATTCTGACTCTACTTTTATAAAATAAGCCAGTGTGTTGAGACTAATATTAGCATGTAATAGCCTTGTCATAAAGCTATTATTACCTATATAATTTAACTTACTAAAATACTAAATAAATTAAAAAGTTATAATCATAGTAAATAATTATTTCCATTTTTATGATCAGGTTTACTGTCTCCTCTCACTCTGGATCTTATTGTGAGAAAGTAGAACAAGTCATTTCTTTTGATATTCAAATACCATCATACTTCTTTCTTAATTGCAATCTTATCATGGAGGTTTCAAATAAACAAAACAGATGATTCCTTCCCTATTATTTTTTCTGTAAGATACTGTTATTACAATATTTTTTTTCTTCTTTCCTTTTCTTACTTTTCCCCTTGTGACAATGGGTTTTTATGTAGAAAATATCTTCTGTAGAAAATATATTAATTCTTACAAATAGAAAAATAATAACATGCAACAGGAGTAGCTGATAGAGTTTATAGGGCAGCTGAACAGAACTATTCAAAGCTGTACTTTCAGGAATGACTTCCAGAGCCAAGACACAGATTTGTTATTAAAACACTGCTTTCTCTCCTATAATCAAAAAGAAGCCCCTAAATCGGGGGCGGCGAACCTATGGCACGTGTGCCCAAAGTGGCACGTGGAGCAATTATTTTGGCACGCGGAGCTGTGAATACCATTAAAAAATTATTGTTTATGCTCTTATAGACATAAAAATAATCGATACCTCTATCTCACTCGATGGGTTGGCACGCGAGTTGAGCGAGTATACTCTTATTTCATAAACTTTGGCACTCAATCGCCAAAAGGTTCGCCACCCCTGCCCTAAATGATACCCACACCAAGTGCTCTAAGAAGCTGAGATATATAAAGTGTCCAATTCCTAATTTAAAAGCCATGTGTGCTTGCACAGGCCTGACTATAGGTAATTATAAAGGCACCACCCAACAGTGCTCATGGGAAAGCTGCCTGCCTCACCAGGCCTGCTCTACAGCCCGTGCATTGCTATCTCTGAAGAGAATCGCAGTCAAGGACACAGAGCACCCTGTCCAGTCATGCTCTATCTCCTACTTGCAGTCCTCATCCCGGTGCCTTCATTCCTAGGTCTTTGTATATGAGACCAAGAGCCAAGGTCATCTTTAGACATCTCTGCTGATACCTGTTTACAGGGATGAGAGGGAGCAACCTTGAAGATACTTTTATTTAACTCTGACTCAGTACCTAGTAATTTTACACTCCTAGCCCTCTCTCTTTATGTATCCAATACCAGGGTACATAAAACTACCAGGTCTTTTGTTTTTGCTCCCTCTATAGACAGAGGACCTGTGTGTCTTTGCTGAGCCATCTGACCTAAACCTGTACATCATTCCATGGAGGGAAAGGAAACTGGGGGATGATCACTTTCTCTAGTTTTAGACACTTCTTTCAGTAAGTGATTAGAGGTGAACTCTGTCCTTTCTGGTTTGTGGCTTTACTTGGTTCCTCTGACATCTGGTTGCTCAACTCACTCTCTCAGGTCAGCTGAGGTTCTAACAATATGAAAATCACCAAAAAAGGAAGCTTAATGCAAAAGTGAGCACCACTGGCTATGATCTGTTATCAGCACATTGGTTTTCCCAAATCTAGCCTCTTAATGCTCAGGAAACTGATATCTGAACACTGAAACATCCAGATATCTGATGACTGCTGGGAAGTTGAAACAGAAGTCAGGCTTTAGTCCCTTGTCTGGTTTCCAGATCTTGTAGAGTTGATTGACTGAGCCTCAAACACTCCAGAATCCTAACTCCAATGTAATCCTGAAAATGGAGATTTATCTACCCAGGCTTTAAATTACAGGTATAGGGGAAGCCGGGATGGCTAAGTGGGTTAAGTGCTCACTTTGCAGCACCAGGGACCGGGGATCGAATCCCGGCCCCGGCCCGTGCGGAATCATATGCTAAATTGGGAGCTCACTCAGTTCAGTTCTCTCTCTGTCTCTGTCTCTGTCTCTGTATCTCTCTCTCTCTCTCTGTCAAAAATAAAAATAAATAAATAAAAATATTTTTTAAATTACAGGTATAAACATTAGTAAGATAATGGAATAGATGTTAAAATAATTGGCCTTTGTATCATAGTCCAAATATTTTCCTAACAGCTTCTATACAAAAACATTTTTCTATTTAGACTTCAAAATGTCATCTGACTAAAAATGGATTTCCAAGGGAATGAAATTGCATTCAATATTTCAATGCTGTGTGATATTTGCTTACTTAGTTCAGTCAAAATCCTATGTAGACATAAAATGTACTATAGATAATTCATAAAGTGAAAAGTTATAATACAACATTCACTGTACAATATAGTAATGGAAAATGAGGGGGAAGTTAAAGGAAAGGTATAAATAACAAGATAGCTAATTCACTTCTCATTTCTGCATCAGAACATATAGCCAAAATCAGCAGTATTGGTTTTCTTAGCTTTTTGTTTTTGCCCACTACTTGCCCTCAGGCAGTAACTGAGCAGCTAATAGCAATCTGATAGGTTAGCCAAGACTTTGACCTTTAAGTATTCTTCTAAAATTTAATTTTGCTACCTCTCATTGACATTTTCTTGACTGTGAAAAAAGATGTTATCACTTCATTGAAGACATATACCACGTCTTCTAGGACAGCATTTCAAACTCATGGGGTGTATGTAGTCTTTCTCCTCTAGAGTCATAAATGAGCATAAGGCCTCTTGGTCATGTTGCAGCCTGGCTCCTTATAGTCCATAATTGATGTATTCAGACCACTGAAATGCACTTGTTCCAGACCATTATTGTACTTCCCTTACCTTTGTTAAGAAGTATAATATACTGTTGTATGTGTGCATGTCATTAGTCAATTCAGCCAAGCTCTCTGACACTTTATAATAGTCACCTTTCCTCCAATTCCCATTAACATGTACCTCATGTTTGAGACTTCACCAGAACCACTATATGTATCAGCGTTCTGTACATGATGATGTAGGCATGGTCTAAAAGCTTTCTCTACAGTGCTCTATTCTTAGTCCTCACCAGAATCTCTTTTAATGTCCCTGTTTCTGCCAATAGTCTCCTCAAGGCAATCTAAGCTTTTCCTCAAACTTCTTTCAGTCTTTACACACTATTCATTTCTAAAGCCATTTCCACATGTTTAGTTATTTGTTGCCATAGGCCCCGCTTGCTGGTACCAAAATCTGTGTTAGTTTACCAGGATTTCTGTAACATAGTATCACAAATCTGATGTCTTAAACAACAGAAATGTATTGTTTCATAGTTCTGGGAGCTAGAAGTCTGAAATCAAGGTCTTGGCAGGATTGGTTCTCTCTGGAAACTATAGGGAAGATCTATTCTAGAAAGATCTGTCTTGATGACTTATAGATGGTCATATTTTCTTTCTGTCTCTTCACATCACCTATCCACTATGCAAATTTGTGTTTGTGTTCTAATATCCCTTTTCTAAAAAAAATGTATCTATTCTACTTGGATTGGCATCTACCCTAATAACCTCATTTTAACATACATACATGTGCTGATAATCTTGCAATAGCTTAAAATAACTGATCAAATTTGACTATTTTAATTTAAAATTTTTGAATATTTTTAAAATTTTTGGAGTTATATTTTCTGAATTACAAGAGCTACTTGCAATATGTGCCAACATTTTATTTCAATAAAATAAAAATAAATTATAATAAGAAAATAAAAATGATGGTGAAAAAAAAAAACTGTAAAAATTGTCCATAATCTAGTGTCTATATTTTGATAATTATAGATCAATTAAATAAGTGTTTAAATAAATTGAGCAACATATTGCTAAGCTTGTTTTTCATACTAGAAGAATAATTAAAATTTGCATGTTATTTTTGTGTTGGGGCCATGCTAATCTTCTCTGTGTTGTTCCAATTTTAGTATATGTGCTGCCCAAGTGAGCACAGTAATTAAAATTTTAAAGAAGATAAATGTAAGGAATCATATATAGATCTAAATATTGCATTAAGAGATTATAAAATCACAATTTATGTGATAGAAATATAGAAAATGAAATTGCAACATTTCAGTAACAAGATTATTTCATATGTTTTCATCACAATACTCATATTTGATATAAAATAAATGGTTCACTTCTGAATCTAAAATTTAATTATCACCACTCAAAAGTAATATATATCAGACTATATTTAAAAACTATAGTAATTAAAACATAATGTACTGACAAACAGGTACAAACAGACACATAGGCCAGTGGAATAGAATTGAGAGCCCAGAAATAAACCTATGTGTATAAAATGAACTAATATTTTCAGGAGAACCAAGAATACACAATGGGAGAGCACTATCTTACAGTACTCACAAAAGTTAATTCAAAATAGATCAAAGGCTTAAAAGTAAGATCTCAAACTCTAAAACTCCTAGAAGACAAGATAGTGGAAAAATTCTTTGACTTTGGCACTGACATTGTTTTTCTGAAGGTGTGACACTAAAAGCAAAAATTTAAATATGAAACTAAAACTAAAATGTTTCTATATAGCAAAAGAAACAATAACAAAATGAAAAGAAAAGCTATGAAAAGGGAGAATATATGTGTAATGCATTTATCTGATAAGGGTTAATAGCTAAAATAAATAAAGAATTAACAAAACTCAATAGCAAAAAAGACAAATATCCTAATTTAAAAATGGGCAAAGAATATGAATAGAAATTTTTCCAATTAACATATACAAATGACAAACAAATCATCATCAATAATCATCGGCACAATGAAAATCAAAACCACAATAAGTTATCACCTAGCACCTGCTAGAATATCTGTCATCAAAAAGAAGCCATCACAAGTTGATGATGTAATGATTATTTCTACTTTTCAGGCATTTTCCAAATCTCATGGATAGATACTCGCTTCATTCCTGGGAAAGAAAACCTTATCAACTTGCCACAAAAGACTAATATTGAATTCCTTTAATGATCAACTACTTTTAGTTTTACTTAGTAAATAAATAAAGATTGGAACATTTATTTCACACCTGAGCTTTTAAAGAAGCCTTAATACCAATATGCTGGGAAAATTGGATATCTGCCTTATTGTTGTTTTTCCCAGTATCCCCTGGCTTCTATGTTTATTTTTTACCAACAATACGTGGGACTATTTCTTTTCATCATCATGTTAACAACTTATAGCAATGTATTAAGACAGTAATAACCCTTTTTTTCTAATTTGGCAACCAAACCAGTTTTTTTTTAACCTGGCTTTTCACTCCCAGCCTATTCACCATTATTCATCCCACCAACTCATTTTGAGAAGTAACAATCTCTACATATTTTCCATGCTCATGCAATTATTTGCAAACACATCTATGCATATATTTATATCCATGTTCAGACTTTCAGTAAAGTGTAATTACAAATGCATGTCTCTTCATTCAAAAATAACACTTGCAATTATTTCTGATACATACCAACTGTATTTGATTGAATAATGTTTCTCAGTTGGTATATATAGTAATTTTATCGATACACATTCACATTGCTTGGCACTTTTTGCCACTATAAATAGTGTAGCAATAAACATCCTTATGTAGATTTTCTTAGATTCTTATAATTCCATTTTTAAAAATATAAACTTCCAGAAATGGGTTGTCAATTAGAAGGGTATTATTAAATTTACTACAGAAATATTGTTGGTTTATACTTTATAATTCAGATATACATATATTTAAGTTTATACATGGTTGTTTCTTATTCACTTACAAATACATTTATTATTGTAATTGACATAGCTTGGAGCTCAAAGTTACTTTTGAAACACACCAATTAATTCTATAATATCATATTGTTGATATTAAATTGAGTTTACACAATTACTTTTATTTTTTTTTCACTTTTTTTTAAATTTTTATTTATTTTTTTATTGTTTTTGACGAGAGAGAGAGACAGAGAGACAGAGAGATACAGAGACAGAGAGAGAACTGAACCAGGGGAGCTCCCCAGCTCAGCACATGGGTCCACAAGGGCCGGGGCCAGGACTTGATCCTGGGTCCCCGGCGCTGCAAAGTGAGCGCTCAACCCACTGAGCCATCCCAGCTTCCCCATACACAATTACTTTTAAAGTGCATATTTTTAATTCCCCTTAACATTCCCTATTATTTCTGAAAATAAACTTGCGTATCACCTATCCCATATCAGTATTATATTAATCTTGAAATAAAGAGAAAAAGACTTTTAAGAACTCATTTTTTAATAGTAAGCATTCCAAATGCTACAGTAGTTTTATTCAGTGCAACCCACATCTATCTTGCCATAATTAAATACAGAGGCTTTGACTTTCATTTCTATAAGGATTCATTTTTTTTAATGTAATGACCCTTCTTATACAGAATACAAGTCATTAGGTCACCTGCCAGCAGTCTTCTCTCAAGCTACTTAATTATCATTCCTTTGAGCTTTATTCATATCTTATATTTTCAAGATTTGAATCATTGACTTTTCTCCTTTATGCATACTTTGCATATTTTTCTGCATTCCTTTTGGCCCTCAGACTTTCTGAAAATTCTACGATCTAACCAAGTATTGCATAAGGTATTTTTATGTTTTTAAATTTCCTAGTTCCTGTACTCAAAATAAAAATTGTTCTATTAGCCTGGACAAGTTTTCATTTTTTTGAACTGAACTGGGGGCCTCACCGCATTCGGAAAGCACACCCCAGTTCAGCATGGGGGTCTGCCTGGGTGGGACCCGGGATTCGATCCTCGGTCCTTGGGGCTTCAACGCAAGCACTTAACCTGCTGAGCCATCCTGGCTTTCCCAAGTTTTCATTTTTAATACGTATGTACCTTATTTTCATGAATTATTACTCAATGGAATAAGTACAGTGGTTTCTTCCAAAAACAATACCATTGTGTCTAGAAATTTCTATGCAAATATTTGAAGGAGGACACATTAAAAAGAGGCTAACAACTTTCTTCCACTTCTCTTTGAGCATTGTAGTGCTTCAGATATAACTCATGAATGTCCTTCTCCCTTCACACACTCGCCTTGGATGTGCATATTTTTATGGTTGTGACTACCATGCTTATGCTCATGACATAGTTACCACCGGATGCTTTACAAATATGTCTTCACTCATTCGACTCCACAAACACCTGAATGAAAAGAATCACCTACTCAGGAATGCGGGAATACCTCAACAGGTTGAGCTCTAGCTTTGCAACCATGAGGTCTGGGGATTAAATCCTGACCCTGGCTGGTGCAGACCCATATACTGAACTGTCCCCAGTTCTGTTCCTGCCCTTGTGCAGCCCCACATCCACCTGTGTAGAATGAAAGTATGTCACAACTAATGATGTACAAAACTATGGAGACTGCTCTGGGCCCTCCCCCTTCTCTCTGTCTCTCTCTCTCACCTTCTCTCAAAATAAAACTTTAAAATTAAAAACAAAGGAAAGAATCATCTACTCTCATAGAATCCTTAAACATAGTAATAATCATTATTAACACTTCCATCATGTATCCAATCATTCAAATCTGTAACTTGGAGGTTAACAAAACTGTTTGTATTTCCCCCAGTGACTCCTTATCATGACTACTCCTACACTTCTAAAAAAGTTTTTGTTTTATCCATTTCATAACCTAAATATAACTTGACCCTTTTTTCTGCATTTTCATTTCAATTTCTAATGTACTTTCTCTACTAATCCAAACCTGTATTATTTATTACAGGGAATTTTGAAATCTTCTAGTCGTTTTCCTGAGATGAGTTTTACCTCTTTATAATTCTTCTGCTTTGCATATTTCAGATAGCATGAGAAAGTCAAAATGCAGAGGTTATGATATTATTAATTGGTTAAACCCCTTATAGTATTTTTTCCATATCTCACTAAATAAGTATATCCTACTTCCAATGGCACATGAGAACTCTGATGACAGATTTTATCTTTAAACATTAATTCCTTCATATTTTTCAATATGGTAACACCAAACTTCTTATGGTCTTATGTACATATTACTCTGTTATGGTCCTATGTCCTAGTTCATTCTTGGTTTTTATCTTACACATCTCTTTCCCTATTAATCAGTCCTTACTGGTGCTATAATATCCATCTCAAAAATAAGTTTGTGGAGACATTCTTGCTCCCTCTCTAAGTAGATGACACTACTTGTGCTTTTATAGCATTTAAAGCATAAATTCTCTTAGCACCTGTCATAATAAATTACAATTATTTTTTAATTGATGTTCTTTCTTTAACTCCTTGAGGGCTGGAATCTTGTTTCATTTTCTTCTTAACCCCAACAGTTTTAATATGGCCTGATAGAATAAATTACTATTTTGATACAGTTACTGCATCTGCTTCCTGCATGGCTAGGGTTCAATTTGAGTCTCTTTAAGTGAACTCCTACCACAGAAGTACATAATAATATAAACTCATGAAAATCTTGGGCTAGTATAAAAATAAAACAACTTGAAGGTACTAGAGAATAAACAAAAACAGATTCTGGAGGAGAATATTTAGAAGAGGAGTAGGCATTAGGTGACTTAATAGAAAACATTCTTAGATATTGCTTCTTCTCCATTCTTTCATCCCCTTCTGGAAATCAAGTTACATGTAAAGAAAAAACTTCTAACTATGTCATTTGTATATATATATTTTGTACTCTTGTCTGAATTTCTCAGTTATTACCGCCATTTTTTTTATTTTTTTTTAGTTTGTATACTTTTTGGTTGTCCTCCCATTTTTTTATCTAGTCTTCTAGTAAGCTTTTCAGCTGATTCTAATCTACTTTTAATTTTTTTTTAATTTTAATATTAGTTATTGTTAGGCTGACCATATGTACCATTTTAAACTAGACAATACCGTTTATTTCTATTTCATTTAAAATGATATGTATGGTCAGCCTAGTCTCATGGGGCCCAATTCAAGGTTTCAATAAGCTTAGCATATATACCATTTTAATTGGGACAGAAAAAAAACAAAAACAATAGCGATACTCTCCCATTTAAAATGTTATATATGGTCAGCCTTGTTATATTTCACTCCCAAAATTTCAATGATATTCTTTCACAGAACTACTTTTTCCCTGACAGAATTTTATATGTCACCATCTATTCTCATAAATATATTAATCACATTAAAATTTTTAATCCATGTTTGATAATGAGGAACCTAGTTTACTTATGAGTCAATTCTAATTGTTACTGTTATTATCTGGTCTAGTTTATTGGTCTGCCTATTATGTATTTCAGAGAATATCTAGAATCGTGTATGAAAAATTGTGAAATCTATGAAAAAGTTTATTTTTATTCAAAGAAGTTATATTTAATTATCAGAAAGTAATTAAATTAGGATCAATGCTCTTCCATCCAAATGCTGTTTTCAGGTCTTCTATTTCTCTGCTCTTAAACCTGTGAATTAGCCTATCAGACTTAATTGAGAGGATGGAATGTTAACATGTACCCTTCCTTCTTCCCTGATATTTCATAAATCGTCATTTTTATCTTCTCAGAACCAATTCTGATAGTTTTATTGAACTAGTCGACATTTTACAAGCAACTGCTTTCTGCTTGTATAGCCTACAAATGTGGAAATGCATCATCGGAAAAAGTATCGAGAAGTGTCAGGTTCATTTCTCCCTGAGAACTTAACCCTTCAAATCTGGCTGCCGTGGCTACACTGAAATTCAATTTTCTTTTCTTCAGCCCTGTGAAACACTAAAATCTCCAATTGCCTCTGATATTACTCTGATTCCTGCTAGGATTTTTGGACTTTTCCCCATAATGCATATCAGCAAATGTACTGGCGAAAAGCAGATAAAAGTACCAGATTCGCCAAAATGATGTATTCTACCTGGGGTCTTGTTACCTCCAATTCCACCTGTATTTATGGTTCTGTTATGCCTTCAAATTAATTTTTTTAAAGATTTATCTTTTTTTATTTATTTTTTTAATTGTTTGAGAGAGAGAAACAGAAAGAGGAGGGCTCAGAGCAGTCTCCATAGTTATACATCATCAGTTTTGAGATAGTTTCATTCCACCCAAGTATATGTGGGGCCAAAAGGGGTAGGAACCAAATTGGGGGCTGTCCAGATGGGAGGAGCACCCCAGTTCAGCATATGGTTTTGCACAGGCCAGGGTCAGGATTCAAACCCCGGATTTTGTGGTTACAAGGCAAGCGCTCAGCCTGTTGATTTATCCTGGCATCCCTCAAACTAATTTATTAACCTATTATACTTATCTTTGGTGGGCATTTTGATCTGCAAACTAGACTTTTGTACCTAGAAAAAGCTGGCACTATTTTTTATAAAGAGTAAATAGATTTCAAATTGAAATTATATAAACACAATAGATTATTTAGTCATAATTTCTTAATTATTATCATGAAAAATTGTGTTCTATAATCATAGGATAATTATTATTTAATTTGATCTCACATTTATCTAATTTACAGCATGTGCACATCATTTTGATTATGTAGAAGTATGTAATATTTCTATTTCTTGAAGTATAAATGGATTAAAAATGAATAGGATATTAGAAAATAAGTTACTAAAAGTACTGTCTAATAACTTATTATTATTACATGAATAGAATAAAAACAAATTAGTGTTTCCATGCATGTTCTCTTTATTAAAATTTATAATACACTTTTTATAAAAATCTATATTTCTTTTTTTCAGAAAAGGAGAGAGTAGAAAGAGAAAAATGTATTTTTCCTATATACTAGAAATAGTTATGATGTATAATTTTACATCATCTTTATAACACACCGTTCTAGTTACTATTATTAATTCTATTTTGTAGAGAAGAAAATAAAGACATAGAAAGGTTAAATAATTGTCAATTCAGCAAGATGACACATAAATGATAAAAATTAAATTCAATCCACAACATAATCTACCCATTTATTGCATTTATCTTTTTTAATTTTTAATTACAGTTGACATACTATATTGTAGAATTTTAGTCATACAATGTAGTGATTACACATTTCTACAACTTACAAAGTGATCACCCAATAAATCTAGTACTCATACATAGTTATTACAATGTTATGGCTTTGAATGTGGCCCAACACAAATTTTTAACTTTCTTAAAGCATTACGAGATTTCACAATTTTCTTTTTCTTTTAGCTCATTGGCTATTGTTAACTTGAGTGTGTTTTATGCCTGGCCCAAGACAATTCTTCTTCCAATATGGCTGATGGAAGACAAGATTGGGCTTTTTTAAAGTCTATTTTTTCTAGTATAATTATTGCTACTAAAGATATTTGTTGTTTGTTTTGATTTTGGTAGA
The DNA here is from genome assembly GCA_004027555.1 of Craseonycteris thonglongyai. Classification (NCBI taxonomy): domain Eukaryota; kingdom Metazoa; phylum Chordata; class Mammalia; order Chiroptera; family Craseonycteridae; genus Craseonycteris; species Craseonycteris thonglongyai. The sequence goes on along the minus strand of PVKE010003067.1, from coordinate 9,098 downwards.
ATATTTTTTCCCTTCCCTTTACCTTCAATTGTCTGTGTGTCCATTGATCTGAAGTGAGTCTCTTTTAGGCAGCATATGTGAGGATCTTGTTTTCTTATCCATTCAGCCACCCTATGTTTTTTGATTAGATCATTTAATCAATTTACATTTAAAGTAATTGTTGATAGATATGTAGTTATTGCTAGATTATTCATATTTTTCATCTATTTCTTCTTCCTCTTAGAAAATTTCCATAACATTTTTTATAATATTAATTTACCGTTTTTAAGATTCTCTCTTTATCCTCAGACCTTGGCATTTTAATTATACTGTGTCTTGGTGTGGGCTCCTTTTAGTTCATCTTATTTGGGACACTCTGCTCTTTCTGGACTTATATGTCTCTTTCTTTCACCAGGTTAGGAGAGTTTTTGTCATTGTATTTTTCAAGTAGGTTTTTAATTTCTTGTTTTTTCTCTGCTCCTCCTGGAACCCCAATGATGTAAAGCTAGCATACATGATGTTAATCCAGAGGCCCATTAAATGATCATTGTTTTTTGTATTGTTTTTTGCTTTTAGCTTTTCTGATTGGGTGTTTTCTGCTACCTTAACTTCTAAATCACTGATTCGATGCTCTGCTTTATCGAATGGTAATTTCCTCTTAAGTATTATTCAGTTAGTTTCCTTAATTTCTGATTGCATCTTTTTTTATGTTTTCTATCTCCCTTTTTGAAGTTCTCTCTGAGATTTCCAAATCACAGTAGAAAAACCAATAACTTTGAACATAGATTGCTACTCTTTGCTGTATTTTATTGAATGGTTGTTTTCCTAAACATCAAATAGAGCAATGTAGGAGATAGGCACAGATCCTGATTTCTTGAGATTTACAATTTAGAGAGGAGATGGCGATAAGAACGTATTAATGGTGTTATGAGTGCTTAGAAATGAGAAACATGGGTTCATATAATATGAAACATAATATGGGAAAAGCTTCCCTGAAAAAAAATGACACACTAGACACTATAGATATTATAGTGTCTTCAAAAGAGGTATGTGGCAAATTACTTAATTTACATTTATTTTCCTATTCTCCTTTCTCAGTATTTTTTAAGTTTTGTAATCCACAGTACAGAGTAGCACAATAGTTAAATACATGCATTTGAAAGGTGTTTGCTTGGATCAGTCATTTGTCGCCACAAAAATAACCAAAAACCATAATATATTTGCAACGTATAGCAATCAACATTTAGTTTGGGTCACAGTTGATTGGAACAGGACTCATTGAGGCACATTTTATATTTGTGGCCACCAGAAGTTCAACCAGGCAGCTCTGCTGATCTTTGTTTGGTTTCTCAGTTGTTGTGTTGTCTGAATGTAGGGCTGGAAAACCAGGTCTGACTTGGCTCATGTCTGTGTCACATCCTCCTGTAGACTAGCATCAGCATGTCCCACAGGAAAGACAAGAGACAGAAAAGGACAGCAAAAATTTGCAAGGCCTCTTGAAGCCTACACTCATTATTGGCACACCATCACTTCTTATTTTGTTGGCCAAGTGAGTTAAAGGACAACCTACAACCCAGTACTGAGAAAACAGACTCCACCTTTTGACTGCAAAGTCACACTGTGAAAAGAATGAATACGGAAACAGGAAAGAATAGAAGCAATTTTGGCAATCAGTTTACCATAATGTTAAAAAATGTCTCTCTAATATGATAGAAATTAATCTAAAATATGATTTGTAGACTGTCATGTGGAAGCAATTATAGTAAGTGCTGTTTGGTTATATACAGAGGAGAGAGAGAAACAAAACAAAAACATGTTCAGTTCTTTAGGTATAAGGGATATTGAAAAGACAATGGAAAATAAAATGTCTATTTTTCAGAACTACAGAAAGACTTAAAAGAAAAACTTAAAGAGCAAAGAGAAAACTGAAGTGAAACTGTCTGCAAAAGTAGTGAAAAAAATGACCACTAAGCCTAATATTAATATCAAGTATGCATAAATATTCAGAAACATAATTTTAAAGCTGAGCAAATGTATAAACATAATAAAAACAGAAAATAAATAAATAAATATGCAAAATTATAACAGTTGTCAAAAATATCTATGGTTTATAAAAGTAGCAAAAATGATTATAATTGTAAGCCAATATCACAGTACTTCAGAAAATATTCTTATTAGAAGTGTCAGTTCACACAAACTTTCAAAGTTAAAACTTTAGGAATAGGGGAAGCCGGGATGGCTCAGTGGGTTGGGCGCTCACTTTGCATCGCCGGGGACCGAGGATCGAATCCCGGCCCCGGCCCGTGCGGAACCATGTGCTGACCTGGGAGCTCCCCCAGTTCAGTTCTCTCTCTGTCTCTGTCTCTGTATCTCTCTCTCTCTCTCTGTCAAAAATAAAAATAAATAAAAATATATTTTAAAAAAAAATTAAAAAAAACAAAAAAAACTTTAGGAATAAATTATTAAAATTTATTTATCTTATTTTTTTTTAAAGATTTAACTTTATTGTTTTTGACAGAGAGAGAAAGAAAGATACAGAGACAGAGATCGAGAGAAAGGGGAGGGCCCAGAACAGTCTCCATAGTTGCACATCATTGGTTTTTTCACATAGTTTCATTTCACAGGTGGGCGGGGCTGCACAGGGTAGGAACTAGGCCAGGGTCTCGCCCAGGTGAGAGCTGAACTGGGGGCACACCCAGTTCAGCATATGGGTCCACACAGACCAGGGCCAGGATTCAATCCTCAGTCCCCAGGGCAGCAAAGTGAGAGCTTAACCCACTGAGCCATCCCAGCTTCCCCTTAAATTTTGTTTTATGTTTGACTTACTAATTACCTTAAAAGTTATACATTTGACTTATTAATTACTTGTATTTTTATCCATCCTAAAAATAAATTCTTAATAAAATAATTGCAAACGAGAGAAAAAAATTTAAAAAGGAAGAATGAAAAGGGTAGGCCTTCTGCTCATGGCATGGGGATTCTTGCCGAAGCAGAAGCATCTCTACCTAATTTAGCTTTGCTCAGACTTCCAAAGACATCCAAAATCTGTATCTGTTTTTATATTGGGCTTTAACTTTGTTACATGAACAACAGTGGCTGCATAGGATGATTATATGTATAATCATGTAGGGAACATATCTACATATTTTGTTGTTGTTATTGTTCTATTGTTTTTAGGTGAACACACCAATGAAAACTTGAATTTAAGAAAAATCCTTCTTACTCATATAGTTTTACCTAAATCATTTAAATTAACTATGAAAATTATAAATAGACATATACCTAGGGAATAACTAACATATAAAGGCATATATAAGAATTGCATTTTTATGATAAATATACATAATTAAGGACCAAAAATCCAGTTCTAGCCATAAGGTTTATCCATGGCCAGTATTTCCTACTCTGTTACCATCAATAGCATCCATCTCAAAAACTCAAAAGCATCAGCCTTACTGAAAGAGTCTGAGCTCTCTATGACAAGATTAGTCTCAATATTGTGGGAAGCAGAATCGTAGCAATTTCTTCTCGATCCTTCTATAACATATTGTGCAGGAAATTATTTTCAAATGTTGAGGCTTTTGGTGTAAGTGGTGAACATAAAGGAGCCTTACCTCTACAAGGCCCCTACAAACAATCCAGCATCCGAAATGTGCTGCTCTTTCACTCTGAACTCCCAAAGAAACTCAGGCATCTGAAATTGTTAGGGCTAAACTCTAAAATCATCTTTGCCGGAGGCTATTTCATGAAAATTGTGCATAATTTTTAAACATTAAAAAGAGAATGGTACTGGCTTTTTCTCCAGCTATGCCAGTGATTTCTTCACTCTAACTTGTATAACCAAATTTATAGAAGCTTAAATTTCCCTGCTTAAGAAGAACTTTTCCCTAAGTATTTTGAAAATGTTTGAATGTACATACTGTTACAGTGAGTATACATGGCTCTGGTAGAGTAGTTTCCCCTTTTTCAAATGCTGGAGTTCTCTTGTCTTGTGTTCTTCTTTCCCTAGAGTTGAAGAATCACATCTGATCCCAGGATTGAGGAATTTTATGTTATTCCAGATTCTTCCCCTCAGTAAGGCCGTGCTTCCATAGAGAATCAGTGTATAGCAAAAGTGTCACCCCAGTGTATAACCTTCTAGAACTGCAGTCTCTGAATTCCTTAGCTGTTACTAGCAGGCAGAAGTTGCCAATGGGACGTGTGATCAGTCATGAATTTTTACCTTCATCTCCTGAAGTTTATCTGATACTATGAAATTTATCACAATTTTCTTTCTTTACTTAATTCAGCATCTCACACCTCCTTTGTCATTTGTAGGGTAAAAGTTAATATTTATTGCTTTTCTTCACTCTGCACTCATCTGTCACATATCTAAAAAATATTATTTGGATTTTGAACAATTTGCTTTATTTTAATACCAGTGTTTTTAACACAGATTAAGCCCCCCTGCCTCCCCTGTTTTATTTTTATTTTTATTCTCCTTTGAACATTTGTGTCAAATCCTAAGGAGAAAAGGGAGGAGTTAAACTTGCCCCCTTTTTTAATGTTGGCATCTTATTTTAAATCTTCCAAATTCATAAATGTAATTATAAATGCCTAAATAAAAGATATATCACCATTAAGTTTGGACTACTGAAGATTTATGTTTGACACTTCAGTATTCTTTGAATGATGAAGCTTGAGATTATTTTATTTGGAGAAATAAAACTCAATCTTGCGGGAAGAGTGGGGGGAAATCATGCTCTAGTGTTGCTGAAGTGAATATGATTATTGTAGTAATCAGGTGAACTCTTTGTTCGCATAAATGAATATTATGATTATTATTTTGGCTAGACTTCCTTGCCATATGTTTGGGTGAACCGAACACAGAAAGGTTTCCCTGAACTCTTCCATCCCAGGAGAGTATAAACAAAGATTTTCATGAGAGAGCCAAGAAAGCTGTGGGTCTATTAGTAATGAACTGACAAGTTCTATATATAAAATGTTTAGTGTTTAACAGGAAGAAAAACAAGACATGCAATTCTCTGTCTCTCAGTAGGAGTCACCATATCACTTGTGTCTCTTGAGAGGCTCTCCTAACAGGAGGGTATCTCAGGTGCCAGCCCCTCTATATACCTTGGTGGGACCCCCAGAAGGGCTGGAGCTGGGTTGTGGTGATGGTGTGCAGCAGCATTTCTGGGAAAAGAGAGAGAGAAAAAAATGCAAGGGGGTTGTTTTGGCATGGAGGTGCCCTTTTCTGCCTAAGGCAGATGAAAATATTGAGTCCCAGGGTTAGTTTCCAACCATTGGAGGAGGCCAGCCAACTGAGAGATGGAAGAGCTGCCCAGGACAGCAGCACTTCCCCAAGTGCGTGGACCTGCGACAGAGCAGGACACGGGTCATGATCTCCACCATAGTCTCAGTGAGGCCTGAATTGGGTGAGAGAATTGACCTGTCCAGGGATGCTGTAGGAAGAGAGGCACAAAGGAGGTTTTTGCAGTGGGAACCCCAAAAACATGGACCTGGGAACTTCTAGGATGTGGACTGTATTTGTGAGGGAGCTGGAATAAACAGTGGGAGAAGTTAAAGCCCAAAAAGGCAGCAGGGACCAGCTCAAGGTGGAGGCAAGAGTTTGATTTTCTGGATGTCAGGGTAATGGGAAGTCATACATGTATTGTGAACTAGAGAGGAAGAGGATGAATGGGCTTAGACTCAGATCTGAGGGTGTATTTAAGGATGCCTGGCGAGTTCAGATTGGAAAACAGAACAGCAATTGGCAGAATGGAGGTCTAAGAAGTACTGCTCTTCTGAAAGCACTATTCCCAGGTGCTTTCAGCAAAGTGAAAATAGACCAGTCAGTGAGGGGCCAGTTACTGGTGACCCAACCAGCCCTGGTTCCAAGAGAAAAGGGTGCTGAGCAACTCTGAGACTCCAAATTGAAAATTTCAAATGTAACAACCTTCTGGGTATACAACAAGTCTACCATTTTCATCACTTTTTCCATCAGTTTGTTTTAAAAGTTGTAATGTTTTGAATATCTTTTAAAAGTTATAGTTTATATCACATCTTTAATAATGATTATGTACTGATACTCAAATTTATATTTTAAATTTATATGCTATTTCAACAATCTTATTACTACTTTATTATATGGGCCTTTGCTTTGCATGGCTCTGACATGTGTGATTTTTAATTACCAAAACTTACTTAAATATTATAAGTTCCCTAATGACATGGTTCAAGTTAAAGTTATCTTGGTATGTCGACTGTGAATACTTACATCAAGGACAAGCTAGCTGCAAGCTCTTCCCGCCACAAATCTATACATAATAACAGATGCACATCATGATCAGAGACCAATCATATTAATCTTTCAGAATCTGTCAGAGATAGGTCACTGTGCATCTATTATTTAATTCGCATAAAAATAAAGAAAAGTATGTAGTTGTATTGCTACCTTGTCTCTCAGAAATAAACCCTAGTAATATTTTGCAAAAATGGATAATTGAAAGAGGGAATAGACCAATAAAAAAAGTGCATCAAAGAAACAAAGTGGTAACACTGGGAAAGAAAAATGGATGTGGTCAGAGTATAGCTGACTGTGGAAATGTTGATACTGCCTTCTTTGGGAGACTCAAGATAAGTAAAGAAATAATGAAGGTAAATATATCAGCATAAATGAGGAAGGTGGTTGTTATGAAACGTTCCAGAAAAAGTGATGCTAAAAAATAAATTTATAATAGTAGAACTCTCAGAGGTGTTTCATTGAAAGCACAAAGAATAAGATATTGCAAGTTGACCCAAATTTGGAAGAATGACAATTCACTAAGTAATAGAAAAAAAATTTATTTTTTCATATTATAAGATGTAAAAGGAATTCAAGCAAAAAGCACTGTTCAAACTACTTATCAGTTTCTTTTTACAAAAAAAAAATACTTTGTCAATCTTTAGAATGTTTTAATATAGTGTATACTTTGTACATAATTAGTTTTATAATTTCTTCATTCCTCTATCATTATATAACAAACAGTAAGAGAATTTTCAGCTTTTCACAATGGTTTTTGAAGGTCACAGAACCATCATAATTTTCACAGCAAATTATAAGGTAGCTTTGCTCTGTTTTTAGCTCACACCATCAATTTAAAATTCCTAAGTGAGGACTACCCATATATTAAATTACACAAGAGGGATTACTCATCTATTCAATTAAATTAAGAAACTCAAAAATGCAGTAATAGAACAAAAACAAATAACAGCATCTCACTTGTATTTACTATGATTTTATCATACTGGCTACTGTTTTTTTGCAATGTATCTACATATTACTTCTCTTATTTCCTTGAAAGAGTAGACCCACTTCTCTCAAATGCTATTTCTATCAGATTACTAATAAGACTCAGGATATATTAATTTTTCCCCTTAATATCCAGAAAGTTTCCCCAACCTCACCATAATACTCATAATAATATCACATTCTCTAGGAGTATTCTACACTGGCCTTCTACCTAATCAAATGATTTGCTACTCAGTTCTGCCACAGGAATTATTTTTTATCTCTGTTATAGCACATTATATTGCAGTAAATCATATATTAAGTCAAAGTCTGAGCTCCTTACACTATTCTTCCTCTTCTCATTTATCTATGCCCCTTGTTCATAACACAGTGGTAACATCTAAGAATAATTCAGTATATTTGTTTTTTTCTTAATTAAAGTGTTTTAATTTGGGGCCATTTTTTTACTCTGCAAGTAAACATAGTTTTTTACATACTGAGGAGCACAGTTAAGCTATATATGTTTATTGAAATGCAACTTCCTGTTGCTGCTACTAATAGTGATCCTTTTTTATATTTTAAGTGACAGAGAAAGGAGTGGTCTATATCTGCATCTATGATTTTGGGGGAAATATAAGAAAAACTAGATTAGAGACTATTAAATAATATAGGAGACATATGTGAAAAAGTGAATTAGTAAATTTATACCTATGTATAAACTATTCTCATAATTGCCTTAGGGTACTCATGTGATATGCTGGATAATAAATAATATGCATATGATTCAAATCTACCCTGACATTTGAATACATGGTTTGTATATTTATATATGAAAAATTCTAAATTATTGCAGGAAGAATTAACCACTTCTTACTCAAATGAATTTAATATCATCTGTTTATTAAATAGACACAAACAGTGCATGACAAAAGGAAAATGTACATTCACATATGAAATATGGTTATGGGTTTCTCAGATAACATTAGATTAACAATTTTAGTGGTGAAACAAAGGAATTATTTTTAATAGTCAAGTTAGAATAAAGCAAATATTTTGCTTATCAAGTGAGATTCTGCTATAAACTCCCACTAAAATGTTATGGACTTAGTTTTGAAATAAAATATATTAGACACTGAGCTTAAAGTTGAAAAATAACTATATTCTATTGTCTAAATTGACTGTATTCAGATATGTCATGTAGTTTATGAATTATTTTATTGTTCCTAGATTTTTAACTATATTGCAAATGTCCCAGAATAAAGAGTATGAAACAATGTAGTATGTCAAAGTAATTGAAATATTGACAGAATTTCACCAGAACTTACTTGAATTAGCTTCCTATTATTTCTGTAAAAAATTACCCCGAACATAATGTAATGCATAAATAATGTAATGTAGAGTTGCACACCTGAAAACTATGTTGCCAAACAATGTCATCCCAATAAATTTAACAATAAAAATAAATAAATGAATTTTAAAAATTACCCCAATCTTACTGATTTAAATCAGCAGAAATTTATTCTCATATAGTTGCAGAAGCCAGAGGTACAAAACTGAGGCATTGTCTTTGTGACTGTGCTCCTTTCACCTCTTCCAGACGCTGGGTGCTGCTGGCATTCCTTGGCTTGTGGTCAGATCCTTACAATCTCTACTTCCATAGTCACATCATTTCTCTTCTGTCTGTAATTTTCTTCTGCCTTTCTCTAATAAGCACAGGGTGATTTCATTTAGTGCTCACCATGATGATCATCCAGGATAATCTCCCATCTCACAATCCTTAATTTAATCACATATGTATATAATAACATTTGCCATGTCAGGTAACATTTACAGGTTCCAGGAATGAGGATGTAACATCTTTTGAGGG
>PVKE010003066.1:0-75690 GCA_004027555.1 Craseonycteris thonglongyai | reverse complement strand
TCAGTGCATATTTATTTCTATTTTACTTTTGACAGATAGAGAGAGAGACAGAGACAGAGACAGTTAGAGAACCGAACTGTGGGAACTCCCCAGTTCAGCACGTGGGTCCTGCCTGGGCCGGAGCCGGGATTCGATCCTCGGTCCTCATGGCCTCAAAGCGAGCGCTCAACCCGCTGAGCCGTCCCGGCTTTCCCCAATGGCTGCTTTTTTTGAGCTACAACTAGAGTTGAGTAGTTGTAACAAAGATTGTAGGACCCACAAGCCTAACATTCTTGCTGTCTGGCCTTTTACAAAAAGGGCCTGGTAACTGCTGCCATCTAGTTGTTCTCATCCTTAACTCTGTTGGAAACACTGAGGAAACTTTTAAAACTCCCAATCCCCAATTAATTCAGCATGTCTGGAGATAAGACCCAGTCTTGAGGATTTGTTTAATAAAGCTCCCCCATGTTTTCCGAAGGTGCTGCCAAGTTTGAGAACCACATCTTAGAGTATGAATGCATTTTGAGGGACAGATGGACGAGGCCTCTGGACATCCAGGATGCCAGATGGGAGAAAGAATGTGGGTCACTCATCACCACTCGTGTGTGAAGGGGGTGATAAGAGCAAAGAGTAAACTTCCAGATGCCCTCTGGTGAAAGCCCTTCCTGTGAGGCAGGGACAAAAGGGAACCAAGGGGAGAGGAGAGGATGGATTATGCCGAATATCTATTCCAGTGTATTGAGTGACTAAGTTGAAGACAGATTCTCCCCCAAATGGAATATGATCAAATAAATGTACAGGTGGTGTAGGCGTCCGTTCCTACCCAAGCCGCTAGAATCAGGTGACCTAAGTACTTAGTATCCACTAATGCAACCATCTGGTTGAAGCTGAACAGTGGGTCCAATAGTAGTTTTAATCAACTAGATGGTCTATGAACTGATCTGCTCAGAATCACATGGGGGGCTTGTTAAATTGCAGATTCCTAGGCTCCACCCCAGACCTATAGAATCAAAGTCTCTAGGAACATTCCCGGGAATCTGCGCTTCAACCAGCATCCCAGTTGATTCTTAAAAATATTAAAGTGTGGTCACCACTTGCCTACATGGTTATACTGGTGAATTCTTAGATGTGCAGGCTGCAGCAGTCCTACCATTATTTACCACAGTGAACTCAACTGGCTAGGCCAGTTATGGACTCCTTCCAGAGGTACACACACATAAAAAAAAAAGATGAAATTAAGAGATAAAATCTAGAGTATGTATGCCAAATGACACTTTAAAAAAACCTGAGTTAATTAAAAAAAAGAAAAATAGAGGTGGAAGTTACAGACTCACTCCACCAAGTCTTCAGTATTGTGGATAACTCTATGGCACACTGGTTTAAATGTCTAAACAGTGCCAAATCTTCCTTTTTTGAAGATAGGCCTAAGTTTTGTAGTAAACAGACATCATTTGCAGTGTAATGTGGTGTAAAGTGGATGATTAAATTGGATCAGGGGAAAGCTGGGATGGCTCAGAGGGTTAAGGGCTCGCTTTGGAGCCCCAGGGACCGAGGATCGAATCCCGGCCCCGGCCCATGCAGACCCACTTGCTGAACTGGGGTGTGCCCCCAGTTCAGTTCTTGCGGGCACCTATGTGGGAGGCTCCCGGCCCAGTTCTTGCCCTGCACAGCCCTGTGCCCACCTGTGGAGTGAAACTATATGGAAAAACTAATGTCAACTATGGAGACTGCTCTGGGCCCTCCCCCTTCTCTCTGTCTCTCTCTGTCTCTCTGTTTCTCTCTGTAAAAAAAATAATAATAAAAAAAAAAAGTTGGATCAGTTTTGGATTTTGAAAAATATGACCATTGACTCTTATACGACCACGCTGAATGACCAGTATACTCTAACCCCAAGAGACATGCTTTCATAGTATTTTGAATATTTTGTCTGAAACAGTTGTTTTAGAAAATTCCAGTTTATCCCAAAGAAAAGGAGAACAGTCTTTTGGATTTTCAAATTCCTGTGTGTTTTGTATGAAACCATCCCCTTTTCTCTAATGTAATTTTTCTAATGCTGAAATATTTTGAAGGTGTATAAACCATCAGTTTGTGGGTGCAGGTGTTTGCATTTTGAAATATGCAATTTTGTTATAAATAGGAAATAATTGTTACAGGGATAGGAGAAAATCCACACTTCATTTCCATCACTAAGAGAGCCTTGTAGGAGAGGTGCCATACTGGGAACAGGATGGTTTTTTACTTCATTAAAGTGCAATTGATGGGTCAATATTTGCATCAGCACCAAAGGGCAGAGTCATGGAATAGACACAACTACCTGTGTAGTGTGGTTGCTTGAGCTGGGTAGAATTGCAAATGTACTTTTAAATCAGATTTTAAATATAATTCAGGTTGAATGTGGTCATGCGATAAGTCAATGTGAGAGTAAATGCTGTGGACAGCACTGAAAGGTTTTATTTGACCACCCTGCGACCCAAGTGCCTGTTTCTAAAATGAAAAGATATATTTTATTGGCTGCATCTCCCCTCCTAGAGTGCATGGTGATGCCCCTTGATAATAGCACAAAGGGAGTTTGAAGCTTTCCATTTTCAACAGGTCTCTGGGCATTGACTGCATTCATTGTGTGCTTATCAGCATGGAGGCAGGCTCATGTTCTAAAGTGCCCTGTTTGAGGGCTTGCACAAATTCTTGGATGTCTTTAATTTCACCAAATTGAATGAAATTGAACACATAGATCTCTGAGCCTTGATGTTCTAAAGGCAAAGGTTTAAAAAAAGAAGGTACTAGTTTCCCTAGAACAATCAGAACAACATAATGCCACACTGGTGTGGAGTCTGCATTACACACAAGTCCCTTCATTTATCAATTTGAAGGCTGTTTGAGACATTCAGGTGACAACTTGTCTCTTTCACACTGATCACTCATTTCTTTAAGGATTCATGTTGGAAATGAAAAGTGAGAGAAAGCCTTTTGGAAAATACAGGTGGCTTTGTTTGCCTAAATATTTTTGAGTTTTATTTTGGAAAGGCTCTAGCTGTGATTAAAATGGATTCTCATTTCTGTCTGCCTGGACACAACTGAAACCACTCAAAGAGAGAGAGAAAAAGACAGACAGACAGACAGACATGGGAGATGGGGAAAGCTGTTTTTAACCATTCCAATGGGCCATTTGCCTGGTTTCATTTACACATTTTCTTGTGTTCCTATTTACTAAAGAACTGCATTTTGACATTCACTAATGCCCCACAGTCCCTCCCCAACCCCTCATTAAATGCTCCAATTTGTCTTGGATTGTGATATTACCTTCCAAACTTAAAAAATAAAGAGGGGCGGGAGGCAGGGTGTAGGCAACAGGAGCTTAACTGTTTAAGGGTTAAAGACAAAAATTGTTAACAAGTACTGTAGGCTGGGCTAGGGTTGATGAAGAACGTTGGCTTTGTTTGCATGCTTAGTCCAAACTGTTAAGATAGACAGAATATCTTTTTTTTTTTTTTTTTTTTTTAGGTCTTACAGTGTAGGCAGGGTTTTATATGCTTAAAAACAAATCTTCATCTGCATTCTCATTCTCTTACATCAGCCCACTTCTCCCCTTCCCTCTCGTGGCAAAACAAAAAACAAAGTGGCCACTGTTGGTGCTGAAGGGCGGTTTTCCTTGTTCCTTCTTGTACAAGCTCCCAGGGTGGAAATTGTTAGCTATTAAAACTCAAAGTTCTGCTGTTCTAAGAGAGGACGTTTGCTGAATGTTTGTTAGCTGCAGAATGTCTCATACAAGTCAGTTCCAAAGGGTTATGCAGAAATCCAGACTGCTTGGGCAGTTGGGGTATAGCAGGGGCACCCCAGGTCCTGTGAGGAATCCCTGCTTGGAGTTCTGTTTTCTTTTTCCTCAGCATTTATCAAGTCAACGCTTTAGGTGGGAGGATGTAGCTGAAACTTCAGAAAAGCATTGAAAGTACTATTTGTTCTCGAAAATGTTACAATTAATCTCTTGGTTTCTGGTCTGAGGGGAAGAAAAGAGCTTTGTAAAGAAACACAACAGAATGCAGGCATGTATCTGTCTTCCCCCGCTGGAGCTGCAGATTTGTTAACACTGCTATCAGCAAGGAAAACAGAATTTGAGAGGTTATTTTAAAGCAGAGGATCTTAACCTGGGATCTGTGGATTCCCAAAAGGCCCCCAGATGGGTTTTTGAAGGTGGTAGTGAAAGGTTGGTGGGTTCTCTAAAACTGAATAGAAAAGTTAATACAAACAGTCCTTTTTCTGAAGAAAGTTGGTGACTCTCTTTAGAGTCTCAAATAAAAAATTAATGACTGTTTTTGAATATTTTTCTTGCTTTTTTTTTTTTTGTTGTGGTAAAATATACAAAACATGAAATTTATCACCTTAACAATTTTTAGGTGTATTTTATTGCTATTAAATACATTTTTATTGTTGTGCAGATATTACTACCATCTAACCCCATAATTCTTTTAGTCTTTTATATCCATTAAACAATAACTCTCCTATCTCCCTTTCCCCAGACCTCTGGCAACCACTACTTGCTATCTTTATGATTTTTGACTACTCCAAATACCTCATATAAGGTGAATCAAGTAGTATTTATCTTTTGGGGACTGTCTTATTTCAATTAGCATAGTGTCCTTAAGTTTCATCTACATTTTGGCATATTGCAGAATTTCCTCCCTTTTCTGGGCTGAATAATATTTCTTGAACAGTGCTATGATGAACATTGGGGTACATATATCTTTGTGGACTAAGGTTTTTAAGTTTTTGGGGTAGATACCCAGAAGAGTGATTGCTGGGTCATTTGGTTATTATATTTGAATATTTTAAAAGGTGATTTATCCAGTCAACTGCATAATAAAAGTAAAATATTATGTTGTTTACACCTAAACATTAATAGAACAAAAAAACAAGAAATAAACCAACACATGTACACATCACCTCAACCAATTCACTGTTTATAAGCTCTTTCTATATCACTATTTATACAGAATTAAATTTTTTTTTTAAAGATTTATTTTTATTGTTTTTGACAGAGACAGATATATAGAGACAGAGACAGAGAGAAGGGGGAGGGCCCAGAACAGTTTCCATAGTTACACATCATTTGTTTTCTCCACATAATTTCATTCCACAGGTGGGAGTGGGGCTGCACAGGGCAGGAACTGGGCAGGGGTCTTCACCCCGGTGAGAACTGAACTGGGGGCACTCCCCAGTTCAGCATATGGGTCTGCATGGGCCGGGGCCGGGGCTGGGGCCGGGGCTGGGGCTGGGATTCGATCCTCGGTCCCCGGGGCTGCAAGGTGAGCGCTTAACCCACTGAACCATCCTGGTTTCCCAGGATTAATTCCCAGAATTAATTTTACATAGCTCTTTTTAATTGTTAAATTTATTAGGGTTACATTTGTTAGTGAAAGTTACATAGGTTCCAGGTGTACAACTTTATATATAGCTTTCAAATTCTACTTTTTCATACCATTCATATTCTACTTTACATATCTTTCAAGTTCTATTTTTTCATACCGTTCATGTTCTACTTTACATATCTTTCAAGTTCCACAGTTTTCCACTAATTTATATTCCACTAATTTCCCTCATTTCAATAGTCCTCATATCATACTTAACTTTCCAAGTGGCAGTATTTGTATTGATGTTTTATGTCTATATCACAAGTTTTAGGGTTTTTTTTTCTCTTTATTTTAAGGTTAATATTTCTTTTATATACTTGCATACTCAATACTATTTTGAAACAAATTCTCCTTCCCTTGTCAAAAGGTCTGACAAATTTTATGATTGTATTAAATTGTATTAATACTAATCAAGGCCCCCAGCAATGGATATGATATACCTAAAGAAGAATTATTCCCACATTTCCCAACACTGAAGTTGTAATTTTATTTTTTTGCTAACTTAATGAGTGAAATATCTTGCATTTGTTTGTATTTTCAATTTTAAAATTATAATGAATGTGAATATTTTCCTGTTCTTAAAAACTGAATAATTTCCATTCCTTTTTGTATGAATTTTCTAATCCACGAGCTATAAAACTATGTCCCTTAGGCCAAGTGTGGCCAGGTGCCTGTTTTTAGAAATAAAGTTTTATTGGTACACAACCATGTTCACTTATTTACATATTGTCCATGGATGCTTTAGAACTACAGTGGCAGAGTTGAGTAGTTGCAACAGAGCAAAATCTAAAATACAGGTATTTACTATCTGGACCTTTACTGAAAAAGTTTTCAGGCTCAAATTAGCTCTTAGTCACTCTTTCTTTACCACACTTTATGCTCCAGCAATATCAAAGAGGACTGACTTGTAGTTCCCCTCATAGTGTGATAATTTACGTTTTGGTATCTTTGAACATCTTCTTCCCTCTGTTTGGAATTTCCAAACTCCTTTTCCAAACTCTTCTTGAGAAGTGCTCATGGTATAAAGCATTTTCTTTAATTCAAATTCATAAATTTTATTTTTGTTAGAAGATATTGACAATTGCTATGAGAATCAAACAATGTCTGGGAAGCACTTTATAAAACTACAGGGTGCTAATAAAAAGTAACGACTTCTAATAATAACTATTATGCTTAGCAGCATCAATGCCCTTCTTTGTTTCTACTTGGATTCAAACCATTTACCAGAAGCTTTTTAGACCAAAGCACTTCAGTAGACCAGTAAGCTCTTATGGAGTGAAGGATCTGATAATACCTTATAATATCTCTTTATTAAATACCAACAACATAGTGGGGTGCCTGCAGTAGTTATTTTGGCAACAGCCAATGCCAATTTTGATCAATTATATGTGCCTCATCAATTATTGAATAATAATTAAGATGACTTAAAACATCAATCGACCAAACAAAAGAGCCCAATCCTCTATGTTATCCTTCTATTTGACTCCAAACACAAAGTTTAAAATCTTAGAGAAACAATATGCTAAACCGAAAAGTCATTCTATCTATCTTTTAATTGCAGGTAATTATGCAAAAATTAAATATTACCTTGGAGAGGAGTATCAGTTATCCAGAAAAAAAGGAGTCTGAATTAAAACATACATTATAAGTCCAAAATGATGTGTAGAATCTTTGAAAATTCTGCTTATCTTTCCAAAGTATCTACCGGTACTAGAATAACATTGACAATTGCTCTGCATTTCTCTCTCTCTCTCTCTCTCTCTCTCTCTCTCTCTCTCTCTCTCTCTCTCTCTCGGTATCTATAGGTTGTCTGGAAAGTATCTCAGCCATGTAACTGTTCTCATTATATTGACAATGATTGGGTTTTTTCCAAAGCTTCCAGAGAGGAATATATATATATATCTATCTCACAGAAAATATTTTCATGAGATATATATAAAAACTGTAGTGTGTGTGTGTGTGTGTGTGTGTGTGTGTGTTAATATAGTTTACTAATTTAAACAATGATCTCTGGGGCACTTGGGAAAGAGCTTAGAGACTTCATTTGCTTTGTGAATAGTTTAATATATGTATCCAAAGCCACAAGGCAAAGGTTCATATTACAGGAGTGAAAGCTTGGGCAGTTATGAATGCTGAGTCCCAGAGACAAAAGCTCTTAGTTCTAACTGTATTTCTGGAGAGGAGGGCGCCAGTTCCTTTACCACTTCCATTAAGGAACAACTACTTATTTTAGTGATGCCTCCCTCTCAGGAAGTGCAGTATATAGTAAGGGAAGAAAAATAAGCAAAGAAAGAAATTTGTTATTGATTGTCGTTTCTTCTGTGAAATTATTTGAAAGCTCAATGACTTGCTACAGTAAGTTACCGGTAGTCAATAAGGCTCCATTTGAGACCACCTTAGAGTTTAGTTCTGGCCTGATCCTTTTAAACTTCTACCGTTGGGTTTTTTTTTTTAATTTAATTATCTTTGGTACTGAGATGCTATGAAGCTTTTTATTCATAACACTAAAGAGAGGATTTTGCTAAAGGTAAACTGAAATATTCCCAGACAATCAAGTTCCGCCCTTCCCTTTTGGTTAAAACTCATCAACATTAAAAACCAAACCTAAAAATCCGAGGGAAAAAAAAGAGATGAAGAAGGTATATGGTAGGACTCAGTATTATAAAGCAACTTGGGTTTTCTTGGGTTTGAGCTATAGGACTAGGAATGGTGTTTTCTCCTTTGGGGATGGGGGAAGGTCATTTATGTCCAGACTCACCATTATGACTCTGTACATTTTAGTCATCATACTCAATAACATTTATTGAACATTTATTGAGTGCTAGATAGCATGCTAAGTTTTTATATGGTTTCTGTTCTGTAGGGAAGCAATAAGTCGCCTGTGTGAAGCAGTCCCTGGGACAAACGGAGCCATTAAAAAGCGTAAGGTAAATATTGGTGTGGTTTTTTTGTTTTGTTTCCCCAACTATGGGAAAGATAACATTAAAATAGTTCATTCCACCATATGACCTAAGGTTCAGAATGGCCTTTATTAGTTGGCATGGTATCAGAGATCGCTCCAAGTTGTTCTGGTCTCTCAAATTTTTCTGACTCGCCTGACACTGTCTTAAATGGTGATGCCTTGAGTGACAGTGGAGAAAACACCTGGGCTTCAAGTCAGAAAATCTGGGTTCTGGGCTTGGGTCTTCCTTTTTTTCCGAACAGACTCCATTCTTATTCCTGCAGAGTTAAGTTGCTGAACAACATGACCAGTTTGGTAGCTTACAATTTGAGTATTATATAATGTATGTATTCTGCATTTTAACATTTTAAACTTTTAAAACTCCTTGGCCTGTTTTCAAATGGAAACACGGGTACTGGTAGAGATGAGATAAAAACACATTATTATGTGGATAGATTTTATACTTGAGTTTCCATCCTTCTTCTGCCATCTAGTTGGCTTTATTGAGTGATTCATGAGTTGAGCAGAATGCTGTTTAGTAAATAGAGCGGTGCTGTGAGAAACTGTACAATATAGAAGGCTTTTATAGGCAAGAAAGTTATTAGCAAAAGAAAAGGAAGGATTATTTCAGGTAAGGTTACCTTCCCTTAGGGAAAGGCAGGTATTTTATCCGGCCCATTGGCTTCCTTTGTGGGAAGGAAAGAATACAAGGTGAGAGATTACCACATTGGTACTGACCAGAAAATTCCAGATTGATGGATTAAGATTACATTCCTGGAGAAGATTGAAACTGCAAATTAAATCTCGGTTTAGTGACTTTGTTTGGGGCCTGTGGTTTTCTCTTTCGCACTACTGTGTGGTCTTGGACAAGTCACTTCAGCTTTTGGATCCTTGATTTCCTCATCTGTAAAATGGGAGAAAAATGGCATTTACTTTATAGAGTTGTGTAAGAATGAAATGAAATGATGTCTACAGAGTGCTTAACAGTGTCTGACGTATACATATTAGACTTTCAACAATGAGGGTAGGTAGTTTTATTGTTATTAAGCTGTTAACCCTAGAATGTTTAGTTTCTTTGAAAAGCCCAAAGGGGATATGTAAAGACTTCTAAGATAGCTATATAAACAACAGAATTGCACATTGTTTAAGAGGGACAGAATTTTTAGGTATCTTCCAGGCTAACCCTCTAGCTACTAAACTGTGGCTCAGAGAAGAGATTTGCTTTGAGTCACTAGGACGATGAAGGTCAGAGCCAGCCTTGGAACCTAGGTCTTTAGATTCCGAGCTTAGGGCTCTGTTTCCATACCACACTGCTTCATTTTTTTTTTTTTTAATCATCATCATTTTGCATAGTGCTGAACCCAGTGTAACCCAGAGTGACTCCCATGGGCCTCATGGTATGGAAAACTCTGATACATGGCTTTTGAATGCTATTAGATCTCCCTATTACTAGTTTCTTTGACACAACCCATGGCCTCAACATAACTTCTAGCCTCCTCTGCTTTCTCATAACCTCTGTGAATAGGGTGCTTCAACTGCATGAAACCAGCAAAAGACTCACTCAGTTAAGACTTTTTTATTTCAGTAGTAGGGAGTCCACATCCCAAAACAAAACAAAGCAGAATATCATATTTTTAAAAAAGTACACCTATAAAGAAAAAAAAAGACAATATTGAGCTAATTTCCTTTGACAGCTAGCATTTCTTAAGTACTTAATAATGCCAGGAACTCTCCAAGCACTTTATATTTTTTATACTCTTTTCCCCCAATTAAAAAAAAAATGTGGTAAAGTACACATGAAGTTTACGTATTAACCATTTTTAAGAGTACAGTTTAGTGATAGTAAGTCTGTTTATGTAGTTATGCAACCATCATCACCACCTCCAGAACTCTTCTCATTTTGTAAAACTGAAACTCTATATCCATTAAATGATTACTCCCCATTCCTCTCTCTGTAATACCATTTACTCTCTCTCTTTCTCTCTCCCCGCTCTGTGTGTGTGTGTGTAAATGTGCTTTATTGGAATAAAGACAATAAGCAACAGGAATCACACTTTGTCTACTGTTCCACTTTCTGTCCATGATTTTGACTATTTTAACTACTTCATACAAGTGGAATCATACATATTTGTCTTTTTCACTTAGTATAATGTCCTTAAGGTTCATTTATGTTATGGCATGTATCAGAATTTCTGCCTTTTTAAGGTTGCATATTATTCCATCATATGTATATTTTGCATTTTTCTTACCCATTCATCTACCAATGGACACTTGGGTTGCTTCCACATTTTAGCTGTTGTAAATAATGTTCCTATGAAAATGGATGTCCAAATATCTGTTTGAGTCCCTGCTGTCAATTTTTGGGGGCATATAATACCGGTAAGTGAAATTTCTGGATCATATTGTAATTCTATTTTTTAATTTTTTGAGGAACTGCCATATTGTTTTCTATAGCGGTTGTACAATTTTACATTCCTACATTAGTGTCCTTGTTTCCGCCAACAATGGTTTTAATTTCTCCATATCCTGTCAACACTTGTTATTTTTTGGGTTTTTAAATTTTTTTTTTAACTCATTAAAGGTCTGTCTAGATTTTCAATTTTTTCATGATTTAGTCTTTTTTTTTTTTTGACAGAGAGAGACAGACAGACAGAACCAGAGAGAAGGGGAGGACCCAGAGCAGTCTTCATAGTTGACAGCATTAGTTTTCCATATGGTTTCAGAAAGTCCACAGGTGGGCGCGGAGCTGCGCAGGGCAGGAACTGGCTGGAAGCCTCCTGCGTAGGCACCGACAAGAACTGAACTGGGGGCACACCCCAGCTCAGTGTATGGGGCCGGAGCTGGGCCGGAGCTGGGCCGGAGCTGGGCCGGAGCTGGGCCAGAGCTGGGCCAGAGCTGGGCCAGAGCTGGGCCAGAGCTGGGATTCGATCCTGGGTCTCCGGGGGCTGCAAAGTGAGCACTTAACCCGCTGAGCCATCTCAGCTTCCCCTTCATGATTTAGTCTTGATGGGTCTAATGTTTCTAGGAATTTGTTTATCTTATCTAGGTAGTCTAATTTGTTGGAATTCAGTTATTCACAGTACTGTTATAATTCTTTTATTTCTGTGGAATCAATAGTAATGTCCCTATTTTCATTTCTGACTTCAGTAATTTGAGTCTTGTCTTTTTCTTAATCCATCTAGCTAAATGTTTGTAAATTTTGTTGATCTTAGAGGAACCAACTTTAGGTTTCATTGATTTTCTCAGTGGTTTTTCAAATCTCTATATCATTTACCTGTGCTATAATCTTTTTTTTTTTTTTCCCCCTTCCTTTTGCTAGCTTGGGATTTAGTTTATTCTTTTTTTTTCTAGTTCCTTAAGTAATAAAGCTAGGTGGTTGACTTAAAGTCTTTCTTATGTAAATTTTCATAGCTATAGATTCTCCTCTTAAGCACTGCTGCATCTCATAAGATTTGCTATGTTGTGTTTTTCATACTCTTTAAATCACCACAAAAAAAACTTAGACAGCAACTTTTTTTTTTTTAATACTTGTGGTATTCAAAAGGACTTGAGTGGGCAGGTAGTCCAAACAGGAATTCCTTTTTTGTAAAGTAGGTCCCTACTCCCAATACTTGGGGAGAAAGGAATATAGGAGAAAAGTTCTGAGGACTCAAATTTTACCACTTATTAAAGAATTTGTTGCATTCCAGTTTTTAAAAAAAGTTTATATAAAAATATCATTTCGGGGAAGCCGGGATGGCTCAGTGGGTTAAGTGCTCACTTTGCAGCGCTGGGGACCAGGGATCGAATCCCGGCCCCGGCCCGTGCGGAACCATATGCTGAACTGGGAGCTCCCCCAGTTCAGTTCTCTCTCTGTCTCTGTCTCTGTATCTCTCTCTCTCTGTCAAAAGTAAAAATAAATAAAAATATATTAAAAAAAATATATATATATCATTTCATTTCCTTTGATTTATGTTAAGCAAACTAGAAGGGAAGAATATAAGCTTTGATACATTTTTAACTTTTATAAAACATTCATTCTGTAACAAATTTATAACTTAAGAGTGTTGTTTTGTTATTTTTAAAGCCTCCAGTTAAGTTCCTATCGACAGTTCTTGGCAAAAGTAATCTTCAGTTTTCGGGAATGAATATAAAACTGACCATCTCAACCTGTAGCCTCACACTGATGAATCTTGACAACCAACAGGTAAGATCATAAATGTCATTTATAGCTAAACATAATACCTATTTTTCTAGAGGAGCCCAGGCATAATAGAGATAATAAAGTTTCAGACAGAGTGTGCCTAAAATTTACTAAGGCACAGGGGAGAAAAATCAGCCACAAATTTATGCATAATAATTAGAACAGCATTTCTAACCCATCACTGGGGCATTTAACTGCTTGTATACCTGCCCCTACCTATTGGCTTTGTAATAAGAACTAAGGTATTAAGAATATATAGTAAATATCATTTGATGACCCATATTCTTGAATCAGTTATTTATTTTTCTCCATCAACCCTCCCTGAAGAAAAAGCAACTTCATTATCAGAGCTAACAGCCTATGTGTTAGACCTGGGGCTGCAGATGAAGGAGAGGTAGGGAGATAATAGGGTTAATGTTCTAGCTAACTGAACTGTAAGCAGAAAATATTTTCTTTCAAACAATTGGGTTAAAAAGCTTTCTAAAAGCATTCTAAAGTATAAGCATAACTTTTTTTTCATCTTTGATAATTTATGATACTATTGTGTGCCTGAGTTTTCATTGTGAACCTTAGTTCTCAAAGAACAGCACTGTTGAAGCAAATATAAAAGGCATACAGGCATTGGGCTAAATATGTACGTTAAAAAAAAAGGACATTTTATTTTTTATTTTTTAAAAACTAAATTTCTTATGTCAAGTTGTTTACATGTAATAGACTATGTCTAATATGTAGTGATTTGAGGGTTTTTTTGTTTTTAAAATTAATTAATTTTTTTTGAGAGAAGTGGGGAGGGCCCAGAGCAGTCTCCATAGTTGTACATCATTAGTTGTGACATGGTTTCATTCCACACAGGTGGATGTGGAGCCGCGTGGGGTGGGAACTGAACTGGGGGCTTCCCGCATGGGAGGTGAGAACCTGTGCTGCCATTCAGGGGGTTACCAGTTGTACCACATTTCAGCATATGGGTTTGCATGGACCAGGACAGGGATTCGATCCCTGGACCTCATGTTTGCAAGGGAAGCACTCAACCTGTTGAGCTATCCTGGCATCCTTGATCTGAGGTGTTTAATACTTAAGGTTTTACTTTATGGAGTGCTGTTGATCAAGGACTCATGGAAGGTTTAATGTGTACTTGGCAGAGATAAAACACTAAGATTTTGAGGTCATATAGGTTGAAAGCCTCCTGGCTTTCCTGTTAAATGAGCAAGTTATTTTACCACTCAGTTTTCCTCATCAGTATAACAAAGATTATAGAGTTTCTGAGAGAATGAATTTAGTAATAGTATATGTCTTCTATTATTTAGAGGATTCAGTGAAATACGGATGTAAATCACTTAGCACAGGGCCAGTCACATGGTACTTATTATTTACTCAAACATTCTTCCCCCGAGAACTTTTCATATATTCAATACTTAGGAGGGGAAGTATATTATAATGTATAAAATTATAAATTTATCAGTAAAATGTAAGTGCAGTGATATACATTTTGACTTCCATTTTGGCCAATAATTTTACTTGTGGTTTTGAGGATTGCTTTATTTTTTTAATTCAAAGTCCAAATAAAATAATTGATTACATAGTATAAGTCATTATGCAGGAAAATGTTTATTATGAAAATAGTTCATAATAGATTCCTGTCTAGTCAGATCCTCACTGGTTATCCAAGAGAGGTGATACCATTAGTGTGATCACAACAGAACATTTGGGGCTGTACTTGGAACATTCAACTGTTGGGTGGAAGGTAAAACATTCATCCAGTCTTTCAGGTGTTTTTGCCTCAAGACATCTGTAGATGTAAAATTTCTTTTTAGTTTTCACCCACATGTATGGTACCAGGGTTGCTTAATGCTTTGTTATGAAATCTAATTGAGTACAGGGATCCTTGAATTATCTGAGATTTGTAGGAGAGGAAGAGTAGGTAGAGCTAGAGCCAATATGGTGACAGTCTTATGTGCAGAATCTAATGAGCAATTTAAAAATGGGCTTTTTCCATGGGGTGACTAAAGGAATGAGGAACTTAGGAAGACAAGGGTTGCAGTGTATGGTAGGGGGCATAGTTTTAGCATTTCCTTCTTTTCCACTGTTTTTCCAGGTCACTGCTTTCGGAGGTGGTATTGCCATACACCCATAATCTTTGTGGCAGAATAGAAATAGGGATAGTGGGCATTGCTAGCTTCCACTACTAGTTGCTATAGCATTGCAGTACTTTGGGGAGTGAATCACGTCTTTTCTGCACTGGTGGTGTGAAATGGAGTTGTGTTCAGCCCACTGCTGGAATGGGGGCCAACATTAGGATCTTGCTGACATATAACAGTTCAAATAATTTTGAGCTATCCTGTAGGCCTGGGGGCAATGGCTTGGGGTGGGGGTATGTAAAAAAAAAAAGATGTATCACCCTGGATGCCTCAATTCAAGCAGCTTTCTAGGGGAAGCCGGGATGGCTCAGTGGGTTAGGCGCTCACTTTGTAGCGCTGGGGACCAAGGATCGAATCCTGGCCCTGGCCTGTGCGGAACCATATGCTGAACTGGAAGCTCCCCCAGTTCAGTTCTCTGTCTGTCTCTGTATCTCTCTCTCTCTCTCTCTCTCTCTGTCTAAATACATAAATAAATAAATAAAATAATTAAAAAAAAAAAAAGCTTTCTATGTCCCACCAAAAGGGCACCTAAGATGTTCAAGGGGTGAAGGCAGCAGAGAAGTGACCTTGTGGATGCAGCATGAGAAAAGGACTTATTAATTAAATTCTCCTTAAAGGTACCTTTGAAGTTCTAAGACAAATACAAAGAAATGCTAATGCTCCTCCCTAACCCTGGCCCCTTAACTTTTAAGATATACTTTGGATTAAAAACATAAACAGGTTCAAGTTTGTAGACACATTCATAGATGACGGAGATTTTATTTATTTTCAGCTACTGAGAGCTTCAAAAATATAACCATTCACGCCCAGAAAATGTTTCATAGAACCTGAGGGGAAAAAAACTATATTAAACATGTAA
Source organism: Craseonycteris thonglongyai (assembly GCA_004027555.1). Lineage (NCBI taxonomy): Eukaryota > Metazoa > Chordata > Mammalia > Chiroptera > Craseonycteridae > Craseonycteris > Craseonycteris thonglongyai. Next base: position 60,188 of record PVKE010003066.1, on the reverse strand, counting down.
TGCTTGCAATTTTTAAAACTTACCTTATTTTGGGATGGGAAAATATATTTTAGAAAAGCTAGTGGTGTTTTTTTTTTTGTTTTTGTTTTGCATATTCTTTATTTTAAGAATTCAAGCAATAGACTTCCTTGATATACCTATTATTTTAGGGCCTGAAGCAAAAATGTCAGTCTTGCTAGCTTCCACTGTTACTATTTTTTTATTAATTTCTACACTCTTACTACCAACATTAACAGTTGCTGAAATTGAAAATGGTAAGAGATTAAGAAGTTAAAACAGGTAAAAAATGGAGCCATCATCCTTTAGTATAAAATATCTACAGAGGCCAAGCAAGTAATACAGACTGTTTAGGTAAAAGAAAAACAATGGCACAAGCACAGTGATAAATGGTGTTTGCCATTTGGACACCATACTGGTGAGACAACACTGGGGAACACAGCAAACAGAATAACTTCCCTGCTTTTCCCCATTTCTCTATAGGTCAAGGGCTGCCAAATCTTCCACTTTGGGGATAAAAAAAAAAAAAAAGGCCGAAAATCTGAAAGTTTTGTTGTTCTCTGTATTATTAGTCTTTCATTAATTAAAATTATAAGCATGAACCTAACAAAATAGATCCAGAGAAAGCTCCCCAAATCACACTGCATACTTATAAATTTCAAGTTCCATCTACCCACATCACAAAATTAAGATCAGAATTCCCCAGAACTCCTTTGTTTCCCATTAAATGATGATTATACATATATCTAATCCTTATTTTCAGTTCAGGACCCTGAAGCATAAAGATTAAGTAATTTACCCAGTTAACAAAGCTAGTAAGTAGTGGAACCTAGATTTGAACCAGGTAGACTGGTTCCAGTCTAACTTTTATAGTAGAAACACCTTTGATTTTATACCTCTAAAATGGGGGTTAAAATGTTACCGTTTTTAATCTTCAGTAAGTTAACAAGTGTTAACTTCAGTGGTCTCTCAGGTTACTGCTTATTTTTAAGAGCCAACACCAACCATTAGAGGAGTCAGTTAGTCTAGGCCTTTCTCCAAAAAATAAACCTTCAAACCCAACAGGGAGTTTTCTTTTCCTCTTCTCTTGCTCTCTACTCACTCCCAGGACAGAATTGCACACCTCCAGGATTGCAAACCCGTTTTTTCTGAACCTATTTCCTGGTATCTTTATCTGGAGGTAAAAACCAGTCAGTTCATTATGTATTGGAATCTTTTTTTCTCCCCAAAGTAATGTTAATCTACATCACACACGCAACTATTAATCTGAATCATCTGACTACAACTACAAGCGGTCTGAAAATACAATTAAAGTGAGACATGGGGGATGCAGTGGAATTAAGATATTTGTCATCTTCTGTCTTTCCCCCATCTATTTTCCTCCCCACCAACCTAGTGTTTAGAATTATGATCATCCTTGTGAGTCCTATATTTTATAGAGAAGAATCCCCCTCTAAAATAGATGGCTGTTAACACAAATAAGGTTCTGAGGTGTCCTGTTGCATTGGATGCGTCCTTTACAGCCATGATGGAGCAGGAACATCAAGTATGTTTATTGATCATTAGAGCTGCCGATATACTCAATTTTATGGGTCACAGCCTTCTGACATAATTGTCATAGCACTTTAGAACCTTAATAACCACAGCAACATGCTCATAATAGGGCAGGTTGGCAAATTCTCTTACAGGAATTGTTTCCCAACTTAATTTGTAAACCAGGTATTTAAAGCTAGAGCACTTTCCTTTATAAACTGTGGTTAAATTTAAGTCATAAAGTGGTAGCAATAATAAAAAGTCATATATAAGTGTGTATGCAATACTATTAGCCAAACGAAATACACAGAACAAGAAACTTTATTACCTCAAATGCTGGTGCATAACCAACAAGCTCAATTAGAGGAGGAGACAGAGAGAAACTTCAGGTACTGAGGTGGATTTCTGGACAGGATTAAAACCTTTAAAGGTTGACAGTATAACTATTCATAAAGTCTTTTTTAAATGTAGGGCTTTTCAATTACTTGACAATTTTCACTTAACAGTTCTTATGTTATGAAGTTCAACCAGTCTTTTACCTGTAAAGTTAAATGAAAAACAGAGCAAATAAAACAGAATACTTCTCTAGTATATAAGGGTGTTAGAAATAGCATTTCTGGTACTTTCACATACATTTTAATGTCTAAACTTCAAATTTTACTAAGGACTTTTTCATTTTCAACTTTTAAAAACTCTCATGCCAATTTTCTTGAATTACAGATCACAGTAGCTTTATACATGATCAAGATACATGTACCAACATTTCAGATGTTCTTGGAAACATTTTAAGATACAGCACACATGAAACATAGTTTTGGGTTTGCTTATCCTTCTGGAATAGTCCATTTATCTGACACTAAAAATTTAGCCTTTGATTGATCAAAAAGTGGAATCTTCCAAATTTTCTTAATAGGCTTTCAATCCAAATAACTCAAAGACATCTTGAGTTCTTTTTCTCATGTAATCAGTATTAGTGGACTCTTGTACTAGCAGTTTGTCTTGGTCATGATTTATTCGTCCCAAACCATCCTGTACAATGAAATAGGGAAGTAATTTTCCCCAATGCAAAGAAAATAATCTGGATCAATAGTAAAGTCAAAGCCATAGGTGTTTCAGGACATTCTTGCAAACAGGTTTCTACAATCCTTAGACCCTTTTTCTTTTTTTCCCTTTTTCACAACTGTGCAGTCACTGCCCTATTCTATTGCAAAACAAAAAAGAAAAAAATTTTTTTTTTGAAGATAAAAGTTTTTCATTGGCACGGAACTATTTGGAATAAACCCAAGAGACCGTGGAATGTTGGGTCTCTCAAGTAGTTTCCTCCTCTGTTTAACTGCATTCAACTACTCTCTATCAATTATCTCATCACAGCCGAGTTCTTCGGTCAGACGATTGACAACCATAAGTGAAAAAAGCTCTTCGATAAAAGCCAACTGATCAAACGGGGTCTTCTCATAATGCATCTGAAAACCACCATCCAGGGCTGCTTCTCTTGCTCTGGATGTTCTCAGGAACATCTTGTTGGCTTCTTCAAGGGCTGCGGATACTCTGTAGCCTGCACCACTCAGATGCTCCTCTTCCGGATAGTCGTAGTCGTCCTCCCAGTCATCGAATTCCTCGTCCTCGCTCTCGAAGTCTGGGCCCGCGATCTGGCCTGGCTGCTCCCCAGGACTGCGCCGATTAGCAAGGCCTCGGCTCCCCTCTGGCTCCGCCATTGGCTGGGCCGCCTCCTCCTCCATCGGGCCTTCCTCCTCGAGCTGTGGCGGGGCCCCGTTGCGGGAGGGGTTCGGGGATGGCTCCCGGCTCGCGCTGCCTACCTCCATCTGCGGAAGGTCGCTCTCGCCAGGCATCACATCCATCTGCAGGTCGTTGCTCTCTTCATAGAGCTCGGACAACACGTTCATTTCCGACATTGTACAAGCGGCTCAAGCTCTTGCAAGGCGTTTTCAGCAAGATCGGAGCTACGCGGCCGTTTGGTTGTGCGCGTGCGCAAGCGACGTGCGCGACCTAGTGCGTGTGCGTGACCCCTTAGGCACCGCCTCCCGCTTGGTGAGCTACGGTACAAAGGCGGGAGTCGCTCACCATTGGCGCTGGGAACTGTCTGCATGTCTTGCTTCTTGATGTTTGGTTCCATTTGAAATTCATGCCTAAAGACTGCATACAAGAACATTAAGTTCGTCTTCGCCTTGCTTAGTCGTTCTACTGCTTATGATGCTATAAAGTGGAGAATATGTGCCTGCTCTAACAACGCTTTATTCTCCCCCTTACCCTTTTCTTTTCCCTCCCTTCCCCTCCTTCCTTCTGCTTCTCCTCCCACTATCCCAGGCAATCGCGTCTGCGCCTAGGTTTTAATTACCATTTATTTGCACTGATGACTTAGAAATCCACACCTCCAACCACACAGTATTCTCAACCATAAATGAACATGTTAAGAACTGATCCATTAGGCCTTTTTTTTTCTTCAGTTTTCCTCATTAGAAAAAACTAAATTCACAAGTAAGTGTATTATCCGTGTTCTTTCACAAAAGTTATAGTGAGGAATTATTTGGTCCCATTTCTTTTCGCAGAAAGTAACTTTTCATTGTTATAAATTTGGTGTGTATTCTTTAAATATTTTTATTTTTACATGGATCTTAGGTATTTGTGAGAAAATCCTTGTTTTTTTTTTAACATCTCACATAACTGTTTTTAACTTCAAAACCCCTCAGCAACGTTTTGAAGACTTAGCTTTGTTAGTAAACGTATTATTTTTTTCCATAGCATACTATTTGTAGAACAAGCATACTATAGTTGACCTAACTGCAAAAATAATTTTCAGTTTTTTAATGTTATAAACTGAGTAAGTGAACATCCACATGTGCTAGTGCTTCCTATAAAGTAAATACCTAGGAGTTGAAAGGTAGATTTGTAGGATATACATACTTCGGTTTTAATAATTATTATCAAATTGCTTTCCAAAGTTCCCATACAAATTTAAGTTATTGAGAATATCCACACCCTTTCCATACACAATTTTGTTGAAAGTGAACCATTTTATCAAGTTAGTGGTATCTGCTTTTATTTTGAATAGTCTTGATTTCTTAGAGATTGATTATTTTTCAATATATTAATCAAACATTTATATTCTGAAAATTAACTGGTCTTGTTTTGAGTTTCTTTTTCTTATTGATTTGTAGGAATTTCTTATACTGTATATGAATACTTTGTTTTACATATTCCAATATATTCTCTCTTCCTGTTGTTTGGACTATTTCAGGGGCCTTAAGTTTTAAAATGAGTTTTTCTATAATCAAATGTATGTTCTTATATGTCTTTTTCTGTCTAGTAAGATGAAGTTTTCCTACTTCAAAGACCTCAAGCATAGTCGGGATGCCGGGCTAGCTCAATAGGTTCAGTGCTTGCCTTGCAACAGGGAGGTCTGTGCAAACCCATATGCTGAACTGTGGTGCAGCTATAACCACTGGGATGTGGGAGGCCCCCAATTCAGTTCCTGTCCCACACGGCCCGCATCCACCTGTGTGGAATGAAACTATGTCACAACTAATGATGTACAGCTATGGAGATTGCTCTGCACAGCCCCCCTTCTCTCAAACAGTAAAATAAATATTAAAAAAATATATCACAGGCACGATCTTTTATCTGTCTTCTGTTATACTTGTAAATCTTGTATGACTCAAACATTTATTTATATAAATAGTTTGAGAGGATTTATTTATATACTTTTGCCATTTGTATAGCTAATTCAGCCTCTCCACTAATTTAATCACTTGTCATTTTGTCTGATGGTTGGTGCCACATTTATCATAGGCTAATAGTCCATGAATATGTGATTTTCTTTATAAACTTTGTATTAAAATAAATTTCTATAGTTTTTAAGTATGCTTTGCTAATAAGGAAAATTTTATCTCTTTATTCTTTAAATAATTGCTTTAGCTTTTTTTGCACATTTATTCTTCCATATGATTTTTGGTGCAGCAATGAAAAGTTCCCAAATGACATTGGTGGAATTTTTATTGTAATTGCATGTAAATTATAGACTCCATTTGGAGGAGAATTGACATCTTTACACTACCCAGATCAAGCAATACAATTTGCAGGGTCCCAGAAAACCACTTATTCTCTCTTTCTTTGCCCCAGAAGTAACCACCCTCTGGACTTCAAACAGAATAAAATATTTTTGCCAGTTTTTTAAGTTTATATAAATTAAACCATGTTGCATATGTTCTTTATGTCTGGCTTCTTTTGTCCAAGAAACACATTGCTGCTATGTAGTAGTTTATTGTTTGAATATCACCATTGTCATTGATAGGATTGTTTCCAGTGTGGGCTATTATGAAAAGGGCAGTGATTATCTTTCATTAGAATATCTCTTGGTGCTCATATTTATACAATTCTGTTGCATATACATGTAAGAATAGAATTGCTTGGTTATTTCATATAAGTAATTTTAATAGACCAGAGTCTACCTCATCTCTGCAAATTGGTCATTACACTGTTGGGATTACAAATAAGCAATCCTAGAATCTCAAATAAAAAAGATAGTCTTGGCTAACTAATGCAGTTCACTTGGATAGTCATACTTCATATTGGAAATCTTTTTATTTTTTTATCGTTTTTTTTTTTAAGGTTTATTTTTATTTTTTTTTGACAGAGAGAGACAGACAGACAGAGAGAGACAGAGAGAAGGGGGAGGGCCCAGAGCAGTCTCCATAGTTGAAAGCATTAGTTTTCCATATAGTTTCACTCCACAAGTGGGCACAGGATCACGCAGGGTAGGAACTGGGCTGGGAGCCTCCCGTATAGGCCCAGGCAAGAATTTAACTGGGGACACACCCCAGTTAAGCATATGGGTTCACCTGGACCGGAGCTGGGATTCGATCCTCAGTCTCCGGGACTGCAAAGCGAGTGCTCAACATGCTGAGCTATCCTAGCTTCTCCTTTTTATCATTTTTGACAGAAACAGAGAGAAGGGGGAGGGTCCAGAGCAGTCTTCCTAGTTGTACATCATCAGTTTCAACATGGTTTCCATACCACACAGGTGGGTGGGGGCTGCGCAGGACCGGAACTAGGCTGGGGCCTCCTGCATGGGAGGCACGCCCCCTCAAGCCAGGGGCTAAACCTGGGGTAAGAACCGAATTGGGGGCCTCCTGAATGGGAGACACACCCCAGTTTAGCATATGGGCCTGCATGGGCCAGGGTTCGATCCGCGGTCCCGGGGCTGCAAAGCGAGCGCTTAACCTGCTGGGCCATCCCATCTTCCCCGATATTGGAAATCTTAATGTTAGTGCCTTAGAATACTTTTGGTGGCAAATGGCTGAATCCCAATTCAAACTAATTATATTAAAATAAATTAAGAAGATATTAATAGAAAAAGGATAAAGGGAGATAAGAAATATATTGGTTGAAATGATGAAACAAATGTTACCACCAGATTTTCCTATCTTTAACTCTCAGCTAATTTTCTCCAGAGAGAAAGCTTCATTTTCCAGCAGGCTTTTCCCATATATCAGCAAAAGATGGCTGGCTCCCAGGAGCTTTGGGCTTACACAGTCCCTAATGGCAGTGAGATATATTCTCTTGTATCAGTTCCTCCCCAATCACATTGATTGGTTCTGCTGTATTCAGCTATCTTCTGATTGGCCCGGATCATACGTCCACCTGCAAGGAGATGGGCAATGAGAGGGGCAATGAGATGAGCATGTCAAATCTACCTGAATCTCATGGTATAAGTGAGATTACGGTATAATAGAATGTGAGTGAAGTGGTTTCTAAAGGGATGCTGTTCAGGTAAAAACAAAATAAACAATTGTATGTCTATTACTGTTAGATTATATATAACTAGGAGTAATTAATTTTTAGCATTATACAGGTTTAATTTGTTTATGTTTTTCAGATTATTGCAAATCATCATATGCAGTCTATTTCATTTGCCTCTGGAGGGGATCCTGTAAGTATGGATTTATAAAATTTAGTTTTATAAGAGTTAAAAGAATTTTCACATAAAGCATATTAGGTACTACATGCCTTTTCCAAAAATTTTACTATGGTTTGTAAATAGTTACATGTAGTGGATAATTAAAAATTTGGTTTTGGCAAAGTATTTTCTGTCACTGATTTTTAAAATATTTGGATTAGTAGATGAGCTAATAATACTTCATTTGTTATTAGCTATGGAGTTATCATCTGAGAAGCTTCTTGTAAATAACATCAGAGTCATGAAAAACAAATGTGTCATACATGTATTGCCAGTCCTTCTTCAGAATTCGTCTCAACACAGAGTCCCAGGTAGAGCCTACTAATCATTTGGATTTGGAAGGTGAGGGGAAGTCTATCTGCCATACACAGCAACTAAATCTGATCTAGAATGAGCCACGAGGTTTGCAGAAATTTATGGAGGTAATGGAACGCTCAGCTGAGGAGAAAGAACTGTGGGTCCTTTCTACCAAGAGGCCACGTGGTGCTCATTTCCCATGAATGGTGCAGGACTGAGCCAGTGTTCTCTCTGCAAGCCTGCTCTGCAGAATGAAGAAGGGTTGTTCCCTGACACTGGCCTGCGTCATTTCTGAACTCGAGCAAAAGGAGAGGGGCATTGAAGCTAGGAAGCCTGTCGCTGAACAAGAAGCAAATCTGTTGAAACTAAGGGAGTAGAAGGAGGTCTTTGCTCCTTTGTGACATCATGACATTTTTCTTGTATCTGCAAACATGTTGTAGACTAGAGGAGGGCAGAGTCTGACTTTTATCATAATTGGACATCAGTAATGTCAAGAAAACATGGGGAACGTATGCTGCCCTTGTCCATATGGACAATGTATTACCTTTTTTTCTGAAAAGCATTTATTATTGTTAATGATTATATCCTTCAGAAAGGAGGCACTAAAATAAAATCCACTTTAACAGTTGAATTTTTTCTCTCCCTCACATTTAGTTTCTCCCAATTGAAGAATATAATTTAGGTTCACAAATTACAGGACATGTAATCCAGAGTCCCAAGAGAGGTATGAAACAGTGGTGAAAACTAAATCTGTCAGCTGGTGTCACTGCAGAGTTTTGATTTATTACGTTTTAATCTTGAGGCTAAATATTAATGTTTAAAAGGAAAAATAATTGTTTATCTGAAAAGGAAATAAAGTTCTGAAGTTGCTTTGCATAATCATTACTTCTTTTACTGTCATCTAAAGTATTTAAGCAAGTTCCTCCATTGGGCGTTGGTGTAATTTTTTTTGTGTGAAATACATAGTTAAATGCTATTTAAATTAGTTCATTCTTTAAAACAGACAAGTCCAACCTGTGGCCCAGATGGCTTTGAATGTGGCCCACCACAAATTCTTAAAACATTGTAAGGTTTTTTTGTGTGACTTTTTTAAAGCTCATCAGCTATAGTTAGTGTTAGTGTATTCGATGTGTGGACCAAGACAATTCCTTCTTCCAGTGTGGCCCAGGGAAGCCAAAGGTTGGACACTGCTGCTTTAAAACATTTTAATAATTCCTTATGTTCCCATTGGCTAATAGTGATTTAATTTAAGCATGTCAAACTTAGCCTGCTTTCTGAACTTTCTTGCAGCATATGGAAGAAAAGCAGCCTTTACAGAATTTTAAATAACTTTTTTTTTATATTAATGCATACTTTATTTTCCCTTTATTATTGGGCTTTCCCTTTATTATTTAGGCTTCACTACTTCCTCACTTTTCAGCTTTTGGGTATAGTTAAGGTATTTTCAAATGTAAACCAAATTTGAAGAGCTCCACCGTTTCCCTAAGAGATTCCATAGGCGGCTAATTGTGGATTCGCTAGCAAACAGGACATGCAAGGTGCCTGGCATTTGGCAGCTGCAGTGTGAGCCCAATACTCATTTTGAACTCTGATCCATCCAGCCTTGTAATCTGGCCTCACAGCAACCCCAGGGGATATGTTTAGTAGCAGAGGTGATTGAATCCAGCCTGTTCTCTTTCTAGTTCGGTCATCCATGAAGGAACTCAAATATTCTCCAAGGTACTTAATGAGTCCTATAAATGTAGTGTGAAGAATAATTGTTTGCCTTAAATTTCTCCTTTTCAGTTTCAAGAATTGCTGTGATTTTTAGGATTTGTATGCAAATCCTTTTACTGACCATAAGCATGCGCTGTGTGGTGTCTACCATAGTTCTCCAGAATCCTAACTTTTTTAATAATAGAACTGTCTTCATGTGCCTTTAGTTCTGTAGTTGTTTCAACCAACCAAAGCTTTGCCCTTACAAAAACAAATAGTAAAGAATTTGTAACTGCTGTGGTCAAGTGTGTACCTACTAAATTGAGTGGTTATGCTCTCTACAGCTGTGGAGAAAGCCTGCTGATTCCGAATTAAACCTGGAGCCACCATATACTTTGGCAGTAGGGGTCCTGAGTGGAATTTTACTCTCAGGTCAGCGAGGCAGTAGGGTGGAGTGCCAGGCTTTGGAGTCATGTAGACTTGATTTATTTATCCTCTACAAGCTGCACGGTCCTCATCTATAAAATGGGGAATGACCACTTTTGCCTCACAATGTTGTGAGAATTAAGTGAAATGATGCATGTAAACTGATAGCACAGTGCCTGGCACAAAGTGATAGGTGATAACTATCACCACTGCTGCTAACACATGTCCATTTTTATTTTAGGACATTCACTGAGGTAATTTACAACTTCACAGCTGAGTACTAGGGGTACGAAGCTAAGTCTCCATGGCCCAATGCAGTACCATTTTCTCTACCATATTTTTTCCAAAGTTTAAAAAGTACTGGGTATTCTTCCTCACTTCCTGACCTTCACTCACCCTTACTTTTACTTTCTTCTCAAAAACAGTTTACTTGTCTTTTTTTCTATCAACCCAGAAGATAGTTTTTGGTAATGCATCTATATCTACACATACATTTTCCATTTAAAAAATGCATTAATGACTATGATCAAGTTAAATACATTTTATTATATTTTTCCTCGCTCTTTGCCTTTACTTTTCATGTTTAAATTCTCTCAGATATTTGCAGTTAAAGAATTTTAGAACTCTAAGGATATTGGACACTCTTTTGAAGATGAGGGAACTGGGGTCTGGTGAGGCCCATGACCTGTGTTCCATCGTCTTAACGTTCCAGACAACATTGCTGGTGTCACACCACCAATTTAACTTTAAAAATAGCAGCCAAGCCCCCAGCAATTGTGGCTTTGCTTCTGAATTAATATAAAACAAAGCTGATCGATATGACCTTATTTATTTGTCAGATATTTCAAACCTTTTCTTTTAGCGTAAGAGAAATTTACTTAGGTGTATGTTACTTAAAAACAAAACAAAACAAAACAAAACACACACACACACACACACACACACACACACACACACACACACACACGACAAGTTATGCTGACCCTGATACCTGCTTCCTGTATGATTCACTGTGGGTTATTAAGTGATTGTCCTTGAGGGTATTACAAACATGGGCTTTTATTTCCTGCCAGTTGATTGTATCTTTCCTCTGGAGAGCCATACTTCTAATCTGAAAATGGCAGTGTGTATTTTTTCCCTGAGAACTGAGATAACAAAAAGCATCTTTAATTATTAAAATCTTATCATTAATCAGCTTACTGTTTTCCATAAAAATCAGAATTATCAAGTGGCTTTTTGTTTGTTTTTTCACAAAGTAAGCAACACATCTCTTTTTTAACTCCTTAGGTTTTAATGGGTTCTCTTTTTCAAAATGATTTTCCCCTTCTCTGTATTGATCAATGAAATGCTTGTATTTCTGCTTTATTATTCCTTAAGTTAACTTGCATTGAATACTAGCAAGCTAATAATCACAAAACCCAAAGCGTTCCTTTAAAAAAAGTTTTTTTAATGTTTTTTATTTTTATAGTTGACATACAATATTAGTTTCAAGTGTACAACAAAGTGATTAGACATTTATATAACTTATGAAGTGATCACCCCAATAAATCCAGTACCCATTGGATACCACACATAGTTATTACAATACTACCAACTATATACTCCATGTTATACTCTACATCCCCATGACTATTATGTTACTACCAATTTGTACCTCTTAATTCCCTACCCCAGTCACCTATCTTTCCAATACCCTCCACCCCCATTCAGCAACCATCAAAATGCTCTCCATATCTATGAGCTTGTTTCTGTTTTGTCCGTTAATTTATCCTGTCCTCTAGATTCCACATATAAGTGAAATTATATGACATTTGTTTTTCTCTGTCTAACTTACTCCACTCAACACAATGCCCTCCAGCTCCATTCATGTTGTTACAGATGGCAAGATTTCATTCTTTTTTTATGGTAGAGTAATACTCTATTGTATTGTATTGTATTGTGTGTGTGTATATATATATATATATATATACACACACACCATCTCTTTATCCATGGATAGATGCCCAGGATGCCTCTATATCTTGGCTATTGGAAATCATGCTACAATGAGAACATGGATCCACATGCCCCTTTGATGTAGTGTTTTGGATTTCTTTGGTGAAATCCCTGAAGTGAGATTACTGGGTCCTTCTTTGTCTTTTGTTATATAGCCTTTGTTTTAAAGTCTATTTTGTCTGGTGTAAGTATTCCTACATCAGGTCTTTTTTTTTTTTAGTTTCTATTTTCATGAAATATCTTTATCCGTCTCTTTACTTTGAGTCTGTGTGTATCCAAAGTGTTTCTTTAATCGATTTCTTTTCTGAGATACATGGCATCTGTTTGGACGATGGGGAAATCAGAATGCCACATCCTAGTTTGTGACACCTTTGTGATTGTGTAACCACTGGTATTTCAACTTTTAACATGGGAGAGTCCTAGTTCTTAAACATTTTAAAATAATATATGTCCTAAAATATTTCTTATCTGCATTCTCTTTTATTCTTAGTGATATGGTCTGCCTTTCAATTTTTAATTTTCAGATTCTGTCCCCAAAGGGCAGAAAATGTGGACTACACTAGTGCTAAATTAGATGGTGTATATTTATGTTCCCTCCTAAGATGCTTTCCTTTTTTCTCTAAAAAGAAACATTAATGTTTAAGTCCTTGTCTCAGTATTATGTCCTAAATGTACACATATCTTTCCACAATACAATCTATTCATTTAAAATGCAATAATTTTCCCTTTTTTCATAGGATACTACAGACTATGTTGCCTACGTAGCTAAAGATCCAGTTAATCAACGAGGTATGGAAAGCAACTTCCAAATTTTCTTAAGAGTTGTCAACTTTAAAAAGTAATAAGCAGTTATTTTCAATATACAGAGTGATGAGCACCACTAGAGAGTTATGTTGGGTTCTAGAAATACTATATAAATTTGAATTGGAAATAAATAGCAAAGTAGAAAAAAATATATACCATAGGTGGGATTAAATCCCAGTCATTTGAGAGACTCATAAACCAAAAGGCTTATTATGTGTTTGTTTAGTTGAAAGAGAAACTGTTTTGGTATGAGAGAAACTGTTTTGGTATGATAGAAACGGCTGGCTGCAACATCTCCAGTGGACTGTTGAATTACAGCCTTCCATTGGCCGCAACAAATGTTTGTGTGTATGTATGTGTGTTGAGCTATGCACTTACTGTTCAAGAACCTGGCATGTCCCTTTGCGTGTTTGGCTTCTCATCATTTGAATCTCAGGGTGAATGTTTCTTCTTCAGGGAGACTTTCTAAGAGTGACAGCACCTCCTATCTTCAGTTAGCACATCCCACTCTGCTGCATCATAACACTTTATTTCTCTCTCTAGCAACACTTCTCCCACATTTGTGTTATTTTATTTACTCACATGTTGATATATTTAATATCTGTATTTTCTACTAAAAGCTCCATGAGGGCAGGAACCGGTTTATCTTTTTCATTGTTCTTTCCCAAGCACTTATTACAATGCTTATTAACACATAGGTGATTCCCAATAACTATTTTGTTGAATGGCTGAATGAATGGAAGAGTGACCTGATTGGATTTCTTATCTCAGGATTTAGCAAGTTTGCCTAAGAAATTCATCTGCTAGCAACACTCTGGTCAAGGGCCTGTGGCTCTGTAGGTCAATGAGTAGGAGAGACAAGAGCTAGTAAAGGGAGGATAGGGGTGTAGAAATGAACACAACAAAGGGTACCAGAAAAGAGCAACCGCTTTCAATTAAGCCTGAGCTTCCCTAAAGAATAACTGCATGCTATTTGGGGAGAGGCCTCTGAACAACAAAGTCTTTTATCTTAACCTGGAAAGGACAGGGTGAAAGGAAGAACAAATCAGGAAATCTAGATGTTTGGTAACTTTGCCATCAGTCACTGAATATCTCTGGGAATGTCATTGCTCTTCCGTAAATGCTGGTGAGGGATTCAATATTAATGCTGGTTCCTGCGGGTAATGGCCGAACAGGATCTACATGGTTGTGAACATCGTCCCCTTGCGTAAGTGAAACAAGAAAGGCAGAGAAAATTATGAAGTAGTTCATCCCAGACACTGTTCTCTAGGCCCCCTTCTTCTCTGTGCATGTCCTACAGGTTATGATTTTCTCTCCCATTAAATGTTTGGTCTATGGTGGCGAGGACTTGTTTTTCTTCCACAGTGATTAGCTCAGATACTTGTATATTAGTATGTAATGAATAATTGTTTGTGGGCTTGTTTTGGTGTTTTAATAGTTCAGCAGAGTTGAGCTGCTTAAAAGGAATCTATGGGAATGCTGGCATGGGAATTCTGAGAAGAAATGTATGAGAACTATTGATGGAGGTCATGGATGTTGTTTGAAAGATAAGAAGAGAGTGGACTCAGAAGTGGTCCAAATTGGTTTTAGTTTTCTCTTTCTTTGGCCCCCAGACTATATAAAAATAAGCAAGATGCTCGAGTTAGACCGACTGGGTAGGAATCATAATTCTTCCATCATCTCAACATATGACTGGAGTCAAATTGTTTCACATCCTTGAATCCCAGTTTCTTTAAGTGGAAATAGTACCATCTACCTGCTGGTGGTGTTGGAAAGAGTAACTGAGATACCATACAGAAAGCATCATTTCCTTTTGTACCTCCTCTCGTATTTCTTTTGTTGTTTTTAGGGCAACTTAAAAAGATAGGATAATTTATGTGGATTAAAAAGTTAGTAGGGGAAGCCCAGATGGCTCAGTGGGTTAAGTGCTCACTTTGCAGCGCTGGGGACCGGGGATCGAGTCCCGACCCAGGCCCATGCGGTCCCATATGCTGAACTGGGAGCTCCCCCAGTTCAGTTCTCTCTCTCTCTCTCTCTCTCTCTCTCTCTCTCTCTCTCTCTGTCAAAAATAAATAAATAAATAAAATATTTAAAAAAAAATAGCTAGTAGCTTTCCATCACTTATTGCTCCTTTTCTTGTCCTCATGTCCCTTCTCTTATTTTGGATATAAAGACCTGTGAGAAGCCACTTTGTTCTCAACCTATACCTACTGGCATATGACTCTAGGGTTAGATTCTCTCCCCTCACCTGAACCTCCGGCCTTTAGTTTCTGCACAGTGGTACTGACACAGTTTTCAAGCCTGTGGATAATTATTAATTACATACTAATATACAGGATCTGAGCTAATCACTGTGGAAGAAGAACAATTCCTGGATGCCATGAGCCAAACGTTTAATGGGAGAGAGAAACATAACCTGTAGGATGTGCACAGAGACGGGGACCTAGAGAACAGTGTGGAACAGAGCAGGTGCTTTTAGGATTTGTGGGAGAAATGAATAAAGGCACAGGTGTAAGAGCCATGTAATGAGAGCTACATGTTTGTGTGTCTATGTATGTGTGTTGTCTGTGTGTGTGTATAGGTGGGGTTGCAGAGAAGGTATGTACGTATAAAGGTAGGGTTGGGAGTCATGGCTGAAAAGATTAGTTATAAACTGTTGAGGGCTTTGAATGCTGATTAAGAGTTCACTGGAAGTCATTGAAGATGCTGAGATTTATAAAAATTATGGCTTTATGGGGAAGCCGGGATGGCTCAGTGGGTTAAGCGCTCACTTTGCAGCGCCGGGGACCGGGGATTGAATCCTGGCTCCGGCCTGTGTGGAACCATATGCTGAACTGGGAACTCCCCCAGTTCAGTTCTCTCTCTGTCTCTGTATCTCTCTCTCTCTCTCGCTCTGTCTCTCTCTGTCCAAAAACAATAAAAATAAATAAATAAATATTAAAAAAAAAATCTTAAAAAAAAAAATTATGGCTTTTGTCATTCTTTTGCCATTGTAAAATGATAATTTAAGATGAGAAGGAGGGAAGGAGGGAGGGAGGGAGGAAGAGAGAGAGAGAGAGAGAGAGAGAGAGAGAGAGAGAGAGAGAGAGAGAGAGAGAGAGAGAGAGAGAGAATATGAGATCAGGTCTTCAGTGCAGCGTTGGAAAAACTGCAACTTCTTAGCCCTAAAGGTGAGTGAGATCACCGAAGAAGCAACCCAAAAAGAAGAGGGCTGGAGGTCTCAGGGAAAGAAGTCAGAGGAGAGAGTGAAGAGCCAGAGGAGTAGAGAGCGGGGAGAAACCCAGGAGGTGAGTAGCGCCTAAGGAAGAACAAGTTTCTCTGGGGAAGGTACCCCAGGATGTTTCATACTGAAAAGGAATTGCAGAGAATGAAGGTGGAAAATTCCAGTTAGTCCAGTAGTTAACAGGCCATTGGTTACCTTGGGGGCATCATGCCACCAGTGCACAGGTAAAGACCAGAGCTGGACCTCAGGGAGGAGGAGAGCATGGCTGACAGGAAGTGAAGACAGGCAGAGGAGACTAGGTTGCATGCGTGCAATCCTGAATGTTTCCATTGTCCCCTGTTCGCTTGATTCACTTTTAGCATTAGTGCATTCAAGTCAGGGCAGTTGCCACTTTTTTCCATTCTGGCTAGGGCTCTTTAGTGAACGCCTCATTTTATAAAAGGCCTGCCTTTTCTGTAGAAAAGGTAAATTCCAGTAAGAATGTTTTAATTTTACTTACTGACTAATGCAGCCTGCCCTTGTAATTGTCATAAACGAGGAAATCTCTTTACCTCTTACTCCAAATGTGCAGCAGTTCAGAAGATTTAAATATTTTCTCTGAATCTAGTCTGAAAAGCCCCATTTTACCTAGACTACTTGGATATGGAAAGGTCATGGTTCTGAGTCTCTGAAGAAAGTTAAAAAAAAAAAAAGAAGACTGTAAAACCAATTTAAATTAACCCATTTATTTAGATTTATGTTTATGGTTATAAAATGCACATGCTACTGTGCTGGTGGAGTAAGTTCTGAACTGACCGCTGGCTTGCTTCTTTTTTTTTTTTAAACATGGTTTTATTTTATTTATTTATTTATTTTTATTTTATTGAGAGAGAGAGAGAGAGAGATAGATACAGAGAGATACAGAGACAGAGAGAGAACTGAACTGGGGGAACTCTGCAGTTCAGCATATGGATCTGCACGGGCCGGGGCCTGGATTTGATCCTTAGTCCCTGGAGCTACAAAGTGAGGGCCTAACCCACTGAGACATCCCCGCTTCCCCTGGCTTGCTTCTTCAGGCTGGTTTCTTCCTAAGGGGTGGTAGACTCCATGCTTTGATCCCACAGCACCATCTGGTGGTCAATCTGAGAAGATGCACTTTTGAATTTCTTGTTTTCTGTAATAGTAACAAAAACAAAAACCAAACCAAACAACAACAAAAAAAGTGGACTATTAAAAACAAATGTAAAACAGTAAGGAAGGTCCTGTTATCCTCTAAGAATAGTCTTGGCCTCTTGTTCAGGACTATCTCATTAGGAAACCCAATGTAAAAGACAGAAAATATGAATTTAAGGTTCTTTTCAATCCCACTTAATATAGTAATGCCTAATCCCCAAGGATAGAATTGGGGTCTATCTAGCTACAAAGTGGGTTGAAAAGAATCCAGATCTCCATCTGATTCCACACATGGGGATCAAAACTCAGGCTTTCGTGCAAAGTTGTATCACTGGAAAGCTAAATTTATTTTTGGGAATTGGGACTTTTTACATGAGGGCTCTCCGGAAAGTATCCAGCCATGTACCCATTCTCATTGTATTGACAATGGCTGGATTTTTTCTGTACAGCCCTCATATGCTTGTCTTTCTTTCTTCATATTAACTAAGATTGGGCGGTTCTTAGGCAAACTGGCTATTTATCTGAGCTTTTGGAGATGTATTTAACCCTGGGAAATGGGTGTATTTGTATGTGATTGAAAGCCCATCCCTATTCTGGCCCATGCCCAACTTAGAAAAGAACCAAGTCCATTTTCATGGACCAGCATGGAGTGGCAACAATAGCACTATCAGAATCTGTGCCTTCTTGTCCCATGTTGTGTCTTTCATGGAGACAGGCACCACTGTTTTTGTTTGTTTTTGTTTTTTCTTCTCAAAAAAGTAATGTGGCAGTAGCAACGTTATCCAAAGTAAAGCACAAAATTAAGTTGGTGCATCAGCCCAGGTATAGGACCAAAACCTCCAAGTATCAGAATTGGAAAAGCTGAGAAAATAAAACATTTTAGAAGTCTGTGGGAAGTGTTAGATAGAGGACAGTTGTGGGCTTGGTTGATTCATTCATTCCTGTGTTCCCACATGCCTTGCCCTTTTCCTCAGAGGGTTTAAGCTACTGCCACAGAGGAAGGATAGGATTTCTGTAAAGCAAGATGGGACTTCAAAGATCATCCAGTGCCCTGTCTTGGCAAGTGAGGTCCTTGCTGTAGAGTGACTTATTTGGGGTCATATAGATTGTGGCACAATTGGAACTTTAACTTGGATCTAAATCTTCACAGAGTTCCTTTAAACATCTCTGTTCTCTTATTGTTCTTATGGGAGTACATTTTAGTCTTTCTGCCTACCTGCCTGCCTCCCTGACTCCCTGCCTCTCTCCCTCCCTTCCTTCCTTCTGCTCCCACTCATGCTCTCATTTGTTTGTTTATTTATTTAGGAGTTTCCTGCCTCTCCATCTTTATCTCTAGATATCTCCTTGATCCTAAGAAATATTAAATTACAAAAATTGTAGTCTCCATTTTTATATGATTTCTGGTCTTTATTTTCCCTGGACCAGGAATTTATGAGATGAAAGCAAAAGAATTCAGATGAATTACCTTTTTTTTAATCATAATGTAACACAACTTCTTTTGGTTCAGCTAGAGGATACATCTCCAAGGGCACTTTGTAGGTTCAAGGATATGAGGCATGACCACAAAGGAGGAGACCATTTCTACAAATGACCCAAGCAATCGTTCGTACCACTCAATGGCTATAAGAACCTGCTCCACTATAAGGGCTTACTGCAGGTCTCATTTCAGTAAAAGTGAAGACACTTTCTCATAGTAGAATTATTGATGTGATTTGTTAAAATCAGTACTTATTCATTCAAAACATATTTTTCAAAATACCTTCAATGTATTGGTCACTATCTGAAGCTACTATAGAGAAAAAGAAGGGGTGATATAAAATGTCAGTCTAAAGATACCATAAGCCAAATATTTCTTTTGATGGAAAGAATTTAAATTTGTAGATACTAATTGGATTTTCAAAACTGTATTAACTCCCAGTTTATTTCAGGATCCAAGTTATTTCTTTAAAGGGATAACTTTATAAGAAATGATGAATAATTCTTGGAGATTTGAGAACTTGGTATTGTTTGATTTAGTAAGACCACCCCTATCCCTTCCAAACGTGTTCAGAGACATATATCCTTTAAGTAAATGTCAAGCTAATCTGAAATGACAAGTATCTGATGCTCTTTAAGATGATTATCAACATAAGGTTAAGAAGCACCACTATAGGTTCTAGTATGACCTAGGGTTACAGGCTCTGCAAATTCATTCAGATGTCAGTGAATTGTCTCTTACTTTAAATAAATACAAAATTCTTTCCAAGGCAATGCAAAGCATAAGATCGCACTTCTCAGTCAACACAGTTAAATCATTCTGTAGACATAGGTATCTCTCCTCTCCTCAGGTATCCTTTTAGTAGTGTGTTCTGTATTGGTTTCACAGTTCCTAGGACCCATGATGATTCCTCAGTATCTAATTTGATTGCCCCATGCACTCACAAAGCCTTCCTATTCTCAGAGAGGAGCCAACAGTTTTTACAACATTCTTGTATGTATTTAACTGTTAATAAGCTTTTCCTCATCCCTCAATTGTTCAGGTTATACAATATATACATCCTTTAAAATTTCTCATGAGACATTGACTTTATCGTTGTTACCCTTAGGACCTTTTCTGAGTCATCTTATGAAACTTTACGTTGAATCAAATCTTTATATTGAAAGGCCCTAAGCCAACATCGTACTGTAATGGAGGCAAAAATGATATTCCAGGTGGTAGGGAGATTAATTTATATTTCTTTTTTTTTTTAAAGATATATTTTTATTGTTTTTGACAGAGAGAAGGAGAGAGAGATACAGAGACAGAGAGAAGGGGGAGGGCCCCAAACAGTCTCCATAGTTGTACATCATTGGTTTTTCCACATAGTTTCATTCCACAGGTGGGCTTGGGGCTGCACAGGGCAGGAACTGGGCCGGGGTCTTCACCCCAATGAGAACTGAATTGAGGGCACTCCCCAGTTCAGCATATGGGTTCACACGGGCTGGGGCCGGGATTCGATCCTCGGTCCCTGGGGCTGCAAAGTGAGCGCTTAACCCACTGAGCCATCCCGGCTTCCCCTAATTTATATTTCTTGTACACGTAGTCTCCTGTCTTTATGTATAGCAGCAGATATGCTAGTTTGTTTGCAATATTCTGCCAGCTGCCTCCTTCACAATTTATTTCTTTTATTTTCTAGTGAAAACCATCCCTTCTCAGTAACTACTTCTCAGAGAAAGTATCTACTAAAATTTTTTTTACATCTTCTGGAAATGTCATCTCCATGAAATCTTGATTTTGATGCTTATTGAAGGTGCTTCTTCAGTAGGATTTCAAGGAAAACGTTTACCATGACATCACTGCTAGCAAAGGGGTGGCTAGAGGAGGGGGTATGCTAAAGCATCTGTCTTCACTAGCAGCTCATCCTCCATTTTGGGGGTAGTGGGAAGGTTTGGAAAGTCACCTTTTCCCAATCTTCTGTAGCACAGCATGCCAGGAAAAGACTGAACACCTCATCGCCCCTTTGGATTACTGCCCTAAGAATCTCCTGTATTGAATTCGAGAACTAATACTTTACCCAAGTACTAGTCAAGATCCATCTACTTTTATAAAAATGAGACAAAATACCCATCTTGAGACCAAAATTTGTGTTTTGAAGTATTTAGATGTAAAATATGATTTTTTTTCTCTTTGATGAATAGGAAATATGAGGTATTGTTATATGCCATTTCAGAGCCAAAGAGAGCTTGTAAACCTACACCCTTTTATTTAATTACCAGTTCATGTTCTAGAAGTATTTTGGCTTTATATAATCTTCTTTTACTGAAAATTTATTATACCTTTTTTCGTATGTCCTTTTTCAGCCTGCCACATATTGGAATGCCGCAATGGAATGGCCCAAGACGTCATAAGTACCATAGGGCAGGCTTTTGAGCTCCGGTTTAAGCAGTATTTGAAAAATCCTTCTTTGAATACTCCTTGTGAAAGGTCAGCCAAGATTTCTATAATTATGTGACTTACTTTATTTTGTTTAATTTCAAAATTAATATGACATTTTAAATTGACTAATGAAATTAGTAATTTTTTCTACAAATCAGCAGTTTCAATACAAACTAATAGTGACATTTTCTATTTTTCTTCCATTCCCATTTGTCCAGATACTTCTTGCTTTGTAACAAAATTAAAGGAGATACTTAACATGAGAAGGGATCAGCCATGTTTCTCTGTTATGCAGAGCTATGAATTAAGTAGTATCAAAATAATAAACATCAATAGATTTCTCAGATTTGTTTCAACCCCAAATCCTTTACATATCAATAAAAGAAATAAAGAATGAAGAGCAAAATTGTAAGAATCAAATGTTTGTTGCAGGAATTCCTGTTAGTTTTCTGGTTTGCGATGTAAATAGATCAGCTCCAGTTAAATTGGGCAGGGATGGAATACAATGTGACCCGAGGATCTAGTTGTTCTAAGGCACAGAAAGTCCACAGTGAAAGCTGAACCCTTTCAGGCCTGTCCGACGCCGCCACATGTGGAATGCAGTGAAGCCCCTGGCTCACAGAGTACACTCCTGAGAAATGAAACTCTTGGCACTTTTAAATTTATTTCTCCCCCTAATTTGTCATTTTGTATACCAACAAGCACTGCATTTAGAGGTCATCCTTTATGAGGTGGTTTAGGATAGCAAAGGAGAGGGTGTTACCAGAAGGTCTTGATGTTGAATTTTTCCCAGGATAGTACTTACATCTATCTTAGTGCTGTCATTTTGTTGACATGTTATAAACCCAACAGAATTGTGTATGTTGTCAATGGAATTGGTTCATTTCAAAAGGACTTGATTTATTCTTTTTTCATAAGAAACTTTGGAAGAAAAGTACATTTTTTTTTTGCCCTGTTTCAATTTTAAAAGCAATGCATGTTTACATAAATCTACCCACTTGCCACATATGGTTCTAATATTTCTTTATGAATCCCATATACTCCTCCAGATTTGTGCAGACAAGATAGCTGACCATAGCTCTTTTATTTTTTTCATCTTGGTTTAATAAACTGGGTCAGCCTCTGCTCCATGTCTACATTTTGTTTGAGCAAAACGTTTAAGAAATGATACAAAGTATGCTGGAGATACCCAAGAAAACTTTGTGTTTTTATATCTATTGACAAAAATGCCTTACATTCATGGAGTTCTTATGTATGTATGTACAAGAGCTCTCTGGAAAGTATCAGCCATGTAATATGAAAAATAGAGGCATTTATGGCTGGATATTTTCTGGACAGCATATATATATATATATATATATATATATATATATATATATATATATATATCCTATATATATATATATTTTTTTTTAAATAAGTATTCAGCCATGTAATATGAAAAATAGGGGCATTTATGTCTGGATATTTTCTGGCCAGCCCTTGTATATATGCTTATAATAATATATACATACATTTGTAGTTCACATATATCTAGATTTTTAATTATTGGAGAGAAGACACAAAAAGCATCACACTTGGCATTTTTTGTTGGCTTACTGTACTTTAATTGTCTACAGAAATCTAAACAACTCAACCATATGGCTGCTTCCACCCAGATGTTCGACATCATTTAAACACATCTGTAAACTTACAACATGAATGCGAAATTTTGGGGGATGATTTGCATGGTTCTGATCCTTCTGCATCCCCTACAGCATTTGAATTCCTGCCCAACCTCTTGGGGATTCTTTTTCCTTACAGTGAGGTGCACACTGATGGCCATGCTGAGGAGAGAGAAGATCACGAGTATTACAATGAAATACCAGGGAAGCAGCCACCCGTAGGGGGTGTTTCAGATGTGCGGATCAAAGTTCAGACCACAGAGCAAATGGCTTACTGCCCCCTACGGTGTGAGAAGTTGTGCTATTTGGTATGTAATGTTTTATTATTGGAACTAGCAATGCGATTCTGTCCTTGTCACTTGAGAGTTTCATTTGAGGGTCTACAAATGCTAGATTAGAGGAAGTATCATCTTCCTCAGTACAGAGCCAGAGGGTGAATCATTGTTGGAGTTTGTAGTACATTATTTTTACTCCTAATCCCTCAACCTCAGCCTCAGCCTCAGCAGTTGACCTCACATCTCACTTCACTGGGAAGACTAGGGCAGTTCAACATGTTATCCTCAACTTCACCTTTCCCCATCTCCAAGTCTTCCTGTGTTCTTATTCCCTTCCTAGTTACTGTCTCCACAGCTAATCTTTCCTCTGAGCTCCTGACCCCATCCCCTCCTACCAGATCTGTCCATCAAACTCTGCCTCAATCTTTATTCTCTCTCTGTCCACCAGTTTTTTCCCAGTGTCTGCAAATACTGAGATTCCGCTAACCTAACAAATAATGTCCTATCTCATTCTCATTTCTTTCACCCACAGATTTCTAGAAAAAAACTGCCTTTACCTCTGTGGTCACATCTACACTGCACTTCTAAAATCTCAACTCTGCCTACAAGTTGATAAATGTTATTTTTACAATGGTCACCGGTGTTGTTTTTTTTTGTCACCAATGGTTTAAGTGCTAAATCTATTCCTTCTTCAGTATTCTAACTCTGTCTACATTTGATACCTGTTGGCTGCCTCTTCTTTTCTTTTAGACAGCTTCTGTTAGCTTCTGAAACATTTCCATTGTTTTATTCTCATCCCACATCTCGAGTTGCCATACTTCTTTCTTTATTTCATGCCTTCCAAATTTTATTATGAATATCTTCAAACATGCAGAAAAATTGAAGAATTATGCAGTGAACACTCACTTACCACCTAGATTCTACAATTAACATTTTACCATATTTGCTCTGTCATCCTATGTAGTCATCTATCATCCATCAATCCATCTTATTTTTGATGTGTTTCACAGTAAGTTGCATCTTTTCTTTTTGTATCTTTGCATCCTTTCCCCTGGGAACCCAAGCCCCTGCCTTGCCACCATGAAAACACTCTTCAGTGCTCTGCCCTTGGGCCTGGTTTCTCTTCTGGTACGCCACTTATGTTTGGGCTCGTCCAGCTTCTGTCATTACCTCTCTTTCCAGCTGTAATGCCACCAGCATTACATTGCTTATTTAAATCAAGATGGAACTCCACTTTTTCTCCTTGACTCCAAAGCAGATTCCTCTACTGATCTTCTCATGTTTGTTAATGGCACTGCTACTTTTTTCACTAATCTATGGGCATTTGTTTTTCTCACACTTTGGACCCCATATCAATTCAGTCTTTGAGACGTAGGATTCTATCATGGAAATATGTTTTGAATCTATCCAGCCTTTTCCATTCCTATTGTGCCTTTCTAAGTTCTGGTCCTCGCTTGCCTAGATGATTCCAAAAGCCCCTTCCTTATCTCCAGTTTCATTCCCTCAAACCCTCCTGCATGGTAATTCCAGATTAATCTTTCTAAGCATGGACATTGCCCTTCTCAAAGGTGTCATTGGATCCTGTTCCATTACTGAAGAGAACTTAGAAGGGATAATTTAAGCCCTTTGATAATATGAGATTTTTAAGGATGAAAAGTGAGCTCTAATCTGCCACTTCACAGTTAGATAGAGGTTTGCTAAATGATCAGTGTTTGTACAAGTATTCTGGAAATCACACTTTCTGGTTGAGACTTGGTTTGAATCCTTGAATGTGACCTCCAAAGCAGAAGTGGTAGCCCTGGGGACATAGACCTTACAGTGGCAACCTGGATGACCCCTACCCCCATCAGACCCATCTCTGCAGCTCCAAAACAATGCACAATGAAAGGAGTTTACACAGCCCAGCCCAAATCTCACTTAGTCTTTTGCTTTACCTGCCAGATACTCCCTATGTCACAAAGCAAAGTTGTCTGCTGTTTTCTGCTTGGAGTATCATTAATGTTTTATTTATTTTTTGAACTTCTATGAACACATACTCTGTAAATGTTTCACAATTTGTTCATGCAGCCTGGGAACTCCAAGTGCAGCAGTGTATATGAGAATTGTTTGGAACCAAGGAGGGCCACAGGTAGGTACAATTGCTTGTCTGCATCTGCCACTCTCCTTATTCCTTTTAAATTGTGTAGTTTTTCATTTTTTTTATTGCTAAATTTATTGGGGTGACATTGGTTGGTAACAATTAGTTTCCAGGTGTACAAATGTACATGACATCACCTATGTATTGCATTATGTGCTCACCACCCAGAATTAGATCTTCTTCCATCACCGCATACCCTCCCAACTCCATCCCCCATTTTCCCTCCCCCTCCCCCCTTACCCTCAGGTAACCACCAAATTATTGAGTGTGTCCATAAGTTTTTGTTTCTTTGTTACATTCAGCTTTTTATTCCACCTATAAGTGAGGTCATATGTTTCCTGATTCTTTCAATCTGACTTATTTCGCTTAATAAGATGGTCTCTAGGTCCATCCATGTTGTGACAAATGACTGTATTTCATCTTTTCTTATCGCTGAGTAGTATTCCATTGTGTAAATGTACCACATCTTCTTTATCCAGTCATCTATATTCCTCAAAAAATTAGCAATGGAATTGCCATATGACCCAGCAATCCCTCTACTGGGTATCTACCCAAAAAACCTGAAAACTTTAATCTGCAAAGATATATGTACCCCAATGTTCATCGCAGCACTGTTCACGGTGGCCAAGTCATGGAAACAACCCAAGTGTCCTTTGATAAATTGTGTAGTTTTGTATGGCCCTTGCTCTAACATACTTCATGGAAAAGGCTGGTGTATATAACTAAACATGTAATACTTTAGCTGCAGGCTTCCCACATTCTTAGAGGCCCAGAATGCCACATGTGTGTCACTTGGAAGGCTCATGGTTCTCCCTCTACTCCACTATTGTTCTACCTTATGGGGTATTTTCCTGCTTTGACATTATGAAAGCTCTCACTAGAAAGGTACTTTCTCTGCTCAAAACTCAAGGGAGTTCCATGTCAAAGTAATTCAGACAGTAGGCTAATGTGAAAAATCAATGCTTGTCAAATCCTCTAGGATTAAGGTAAAACCTTTAGTTCTGTTTGGTGAAGGGAACAAAAAGAAATCTGAAATGTGAGAGTCCCAGTTAGGGCCTCATCCACCCCCCATACCTGCCAGGGCATTAAATAATTGACGTTGGGCACAGCTTTTCCACAACACAAATGCCGGTAATCAGCTATCAGATTGGAAATATAGTTTCATAAAAACAAGTTATACTGCTACATACACATTTCATTTTTATAAATCATTGAAAGTATTTCTTTGGGAAGGAAAGTTTTACAGGTTTAGATGGGAAGATACCTTGACAGTATAAATAATACAGTAGAGGGTAGAGGTGGATAAACACACTTAGGGATGCAAATTAAATTATTATAATAGTACTGACTTGCCACCTAGGCGGTAGTCACTTCCAAGGATACTTTTGTATTTTTTAGGGAATTATGCCAATGTGCTTTATAAATTTTATTATTTTTATATAGTGGGGAACGTGAGAATTTATTGGTTTTGGTATAGCTATGATTACCACCTTCCTCCAACCTGCAAAAACAGTAAGAGTAGTGAGTTAAGGCAGTATTTGAAATTCTTTAAAAGCCTGGCTCCTTTTAATAGACATTAACATATCATGACATTCTTTAAAGTTATTTACTTTAAAACTAATTGCTAATACTATGACTAAAACAAATTAAATTAGTGGTAAGTGTAAATGTCTTTTTAAAACTGTTCTCCCCTAGGAGATATAATTCCTCCCTCTCTCCCTTCTTTCCCTTACTCTGGAAATCCCTAACCTATGGATTTAATAGTCAGGAACATACCACATAAGCCCTTTCATAAAGGAAATATTTCTGTGCCCTGTTTTATCTCATTTTATATTCTTTTTTTTTTAATATTTATTTTTATTGTTTTTGACAGAGAGAGAGATAGAGACAGAGACAGAGAGAAGGAGGAGGGCTCAGAACAGTCTCCATAGTTGCACATCATAGGTTTTTCCACATAGTTTCATTCCACAGGTGGGCACGGGGCTGCACAGGGCAGGAACTGGGCTGGAGTCTCACCCTGGTAAGAACTGAACTGAGGGCACTCCCCAGTTCAGCATATGGGTCCACTCGGGCTGGGGCCGGAATTCGATCCTTGGTCCCCAGGGCTGCAAAGTGAGCGCTTAACCCACTGAGCCATCCCGGCTTCCCCTCATTTTATATTCTTAATTTATTCAATAATTTACTCATGACTATTTATGAGGACCTCTTGTGTGTCAAGCACTGAGCTACAACATTGTTTCCTGAAAAAGGCAGGTTCTAACTTCCAAAGGGAACCAGAACACTAGGAAACCATTTCCCCAGACCTCAGCCACTAAGACTCAGCCACATGGAGGGATGGAAGGACTCAACCCCTGTCCAGGGGCCATGACAAGCAAGGTCTCTTCTATTGTATCAGGGAGGATTTTCCTAACTCAGTGTCCTTTTGTCTATAGACACCCAGAAATTAGGTGTTCCTATCTTGTGGCCTGCATGTGACTACTTGGGCATGTTTAAAAAGTGATCTGAAATTCACTTGACCAGTGAGAAAATTAATAGCAGTTGTCAGAATAACAAATAGACATTTTTATGGGTTTTCCCAGAGATCCATACATAAGCATTTGAGAGACACCTATACAAATATTTTCAATAAGGTTTGGCTTTTCCTCCAAAGACATTTATTTATTCAAATAATGTCTTAAAACTTGAATTCCAGTGTATTATAAATATTGCAATAGGCTTCTGGTTATTGAAGGAGTTAATTGTATTTATTGCCAGATGTATAAAAGATTCCTATCCTTAATAATAAATTCCCTTATGGAAAAAAATAATTAACAAAATAGAATATTTCCCCAACCTTCAACTTAAAATGGAAATGTTGATATTTTTAATCAATAAAATGTTAAATTCCCACAAACCCTAAAGGCTTGCACTTAAAAACGTTGGTACTTACAGTATATACACTGTGCATATATTTATTTTCTGCCACAGATCTTCTCTTAAGCAGGCTGGATAGGTTCGCAGAGTAATACTTGGCACAAAGAACTTTTGGAATGCATAATGGCTGGCATGTGTGCTTAAGTTCACATCAACCACACACTTTACTCCAGAAAGATTTTAAATTTGGGTACAGGGTGAGTTATCTTTTTTTTTTTAATTTTAAGACAACCATCCTGACTTAAATATAATGACACATTTTAAAAATAGGATTGGTAGTTTTCAAGAGAGACTTTTGTGCAATCCTATGGGATGTTAAACTTGATGTGGTCAGCTCAGGTCAGTGCTCAGTGAAGGACAGACGAGTCAGAACCCTATGCTAAAGGTTGTCTCAGGGTCTTCAGAACAAGACAGAGTCAGATACGCTAAAAAAGGGAAACTGGGTAGACTTTCAGTCATTGGAACATCGACTTTCTACCAGGCCTTGAAGATGCATAACATACACCAATAAATGGATCCTAGTCTCTCCTTAAGGACTTAAGGAATTTGTGGTCTCAAGGGGAAGACAGACAAATAAACAGATACCTACAGTATATCGTAGAGTGGCACCTTACCCAGCCTGGTGGAGGGAAGGGTTTAAGGGAAGGCTTCCTAAAGGAGGTGACTTCGAGCGAAGTCTTAAAGAATGAATAGGAGTTAGGTAAAGAAAGGGATGGGAAGGATATTGCAGCACAAGATGAGCATCATGTGCAGAGAGGCCCAGCATCAATGAATGAACACACAACTAAGCAGTGATAGGA
Organism: Craseonycteris thonglongyai; assembly: GCA_004027555.1. NCBI lineage: Eukaryota > Metazoa > Chordata > Mammalia > Chiroptera > Craseonycteridae > Craseonycteris > Craseonycteris thonglongyai. The sequence continues at coordinate 31,408 of PVKE010003066.1, read as the reverse complement.
GCTATATATTGAACTCCTACTACAAGACACTACTTTCAGTGAATGTCTCACCCACATCCTTTCACATAATCCTCACAACCATGTATTAAACAAGGCACCCCCATTTTACAGATATGAAAACTGACAGAGAGGTTAAGTAGTTTTCCCCAATCCACAGAAATAGTAAGAAGTACTTACAGGGGTCTGAACTCAGGTCCATGTTGATTTAAAAGCACAACTCTTACAAATACTTTTGATCATATTCCACTTTCAATCAATTTTTACGAGCAGGTACTTCTAAATAAATGATAAGTCAATCATGTGTGATTTATATACACATATACTAATATACCGGTATTATGCATATATTAGGAAATACAAAAACAGAAAATTTTAAAGTTGGAGTTAATGATAAATAAACATTTTTAACTAAGTCTTGCTAGTTACAATGGTTGAATACTATCATTAGATAATATTTCAAGGCCTGGTATACATTTAGAGTATTTACTGATAAAGGAAAATGGGAAACCAGGATGGCTCAGCAGGTTAAGCACTCGTTTTGCAGCCCTGGGATCTGAAGATCGAGTCCTGGTTCCCTCCCCAGCCTGTGGGGACCCATGTGCTGAACTGGGGTGTGCTTCCCATGCAGGAGGCCCCGGCCTGATTCCCACCTTGCACAGCCCCTACCCACCTGTGTGGAATGAAACCATGTTGCAAAACGATGATGTACAACTATGGAGACTGCTCTGGGCCCTCCCCCTTCTCTCTGTCTCTGTCAAAAACAATAAAATAAATCTTAAAAAAAAGAAAGAAAATTGACAAATTCACATTTCAAATCTTATTTATTTTAACCTTTGACAGTTCAAAGTTTGGATCTAATTAGACCATTCTTATTTATAAGCTCTACTGAGCTAAGCAGCAGCTTGTACTAAGAATAAAAGAGTAATCTTCAATTCCTGATTTTTCTTTGCAGTGATCTTTTAGCCACTAATCCATTTGTGAAAGTAAATTTAGTTTAAACTGGATAATATACTTTATGAATCTACTTAACCAAGCAAATGGAAGCTGTCATATGTTACAAAATGCTGCAAACAAATGAAGTGCTTTGTGAGCCCCTCCCTCTCCAGAAATCCCACTCCTCTCTCAGGATATCTCACATACCGAGAATGGCATGGGACAAGGTGGACAGGTAGTGAGTGCTGACAGAGAAAGAGTAAAGGAGGAGCAGGTGGTTAGACTCTAGTCTTCTGGGCTTCCCTTCTTCACTATACTTTTAGATTTCCTTGCTTGGCATTGTAAGAATCAAGCACTATTCACCATGATGTGAAATCCAATATGAAGTTGGTTCTTTTTTGGATCACACAGAAGGGGTTTAATTACTGAAACAGAAAGACTGATTTATGTTAAGATAATGGAATGTCGATGTCACTACTTCACATGCATCCTCCTGGTGATCTTATAGCACATATGGCCACAACTATAAATGTACTTGTTTAGATAGAAAGGCCAAACTATTCTGTCCTGGAATTCTCAAGACAGAATCATCTGATTGGTATAAAGTGCTTCATGCCATCAGGTAGTGAAATATGGTGATATTATAATATCCATTCAATAACTGTTGGTATCATTTTATGTGCCAGGCATGTGCTAGGAGCAGGAGTTTCCGTCATGAAAAAGATAGAATTCCTGTCTTCATGGAACATGCAGTCTAGATGTAATACAAACATTCACAAAGTAACATAAGTAATAGAACTCGATATGGGCTTCAAAGGTGCAGTACAAACCTCTAGGAAAGCAGAGAGACCTAGTCTAATCTGAGATGCTCAGGGAAGATTGTCCTGAGAAAGTGATGTTTAAACTGACACCTCAAGGATGAGGATGATGGAGAAGAGGAAGGAAGAGTATGTTAATCAGAGAAGATGGCCTTATGGTGGAGATTATACTGCAAGAAGGCCAATGTGAGCTGAGCAGGGACCAGGGAGGGAAGGGGTACAAGGGAAGCTGGGTGCTACGAGCAGGTACTGGGGCTTATTCAAAAGCTTTTTCTGAAGAGCAATGGGAAGCAACTAAAGGAATAAACCTCTGAGAAATATGAACTGATTTTCAGCAATAAAAACACCATTTTGTCCATAATGTATAGAATTGAATAGAGGGAGAAAGGACAGAGTAAGGGGGCAAGGAGGAGATAACCTGAGAGGTGGGTCCTTTCTGTTAAATAACAGAATAAAGATCAGTAGTTGGTGCAAGGCTGAGTTTGGCAAAACCAAACTTTGGGCATAGAGAGAAAACAGACTTCCTGCTGTTAATAATTTTAAATTAAGTAATGAGTTTTTTGAACGGGAGTTTGAATAATTGATAGTCAAGTTTTGCCTGGCATGTGTGTTTTCTTTATTCCTGGACTGCAGCGCTGAGCAGTACTGTGTGTGGGTTTGTGCTGTTTGCTGGACAGTTGGCTGTCTTCCTCCCCTGGCTTTTCCTCTTCCAGTCTTCCTGCTCTTTTCTTGTCTTCTGTTGAAGCAATGGGTCAGCTGAGTGGTAGGCCAGGGAGGGGCAGGAAAGCCAGTGACAGGGAGCTTTCCTTCAAAGACCAGAGCTTACCTTGTTTTTTTTTAGGTCAAATCTAAAAGTCAATATTTGATCCTTAAATGGGATGAGGGTGATATTTCACTTCCTACCAGTTCTAGACTCAAAGATGATTTTTTTTATTGTTTATAAAGCAAAAGCACAATACATGGATCATGACTAATCATTACAGGTAATATCCATGAGAGAAGGGTGCAGGCCAACCGACACACCTCATTAATGAAGCACCCATGTCGAGTGGATCTCTTCGACGACCCCTGCTACATTAATACTCAGGCTCTTCAAAGTACATTTGGCCCTGCCGGAAATCAGAGCTCAGCCCACTCACTGGGGAGCCCGTGGCACTACGAAAGTAAGTAGCTGCTTGCTGTCTGTGTTAGTTTACTGTGGCTGCTGTAACAAATTACTAAAACCAGGTGTCTGAAAACGACAGAAATGTATTGTCTCATAGTTCATGAGGCCAGAAGCCCTAAATCAAGATGTTAGCTGGATTGTTTCCTTCTAGAAGCTCTGGGGGAGAATCTGTTCATGCCTCCTTCCTAGTTCCTTGGTTTGTAGACACAGCACTCCAGTCAGCTTAGTCTTCACATGGCCTTCACCCCTGTGTCACAAATCTTTTTTTCTTTTTTTTTTTTTTAAAGATTTATTTTATTGATTTTTGACAGAGAGAAACAGAGACAGAGAGACAGAGAGAAGGGGGAGGGCCCAGAGCAGTCTCCATAGTTGACATTAGTGTTCCATATAGTTTCACTCCACAGGTGGGCACAGGGCTGCGCAGGGCATGTGGGTCCGCCTGGGGCGGGGCCGGGACTCGATCCTCGGTCCCCGGGGCTTCAAAGCGAGCGCTTAACCCGCTGAGCCATCCCAGCTTTCCCATGTGTCACAAATCTTTATAGGACAACAATCTCAGAATTTAGGGCCCATCTATACCCAGGAAGAACTCATCTTGAGATCCCTAATGGCATCTGCAAATACCTTTTTCCCAAATTAGGTCGCATTCATAGATCCTGAGGTTAGGACTTGACTATCCTTTTAGGGTGACTATTCAATTCACTCACTACACTCTCATTTTAAAGAAAGCTATTTTCTTGGCCTCATTTTTAGGGAGCTAGGATTCTTTCTTATCTCAATCCCTCACCACAGTTAATTACAGAACTTTGTGGAGATGTTATGGATTTCATGGTTCAGAGACTTTGATTTTGAATAATCTTTTCAGGTACTTTAAATGGACTCCCAACCTTTGGTTTCTGCTGTGTGCTCTTGCTAAAGGAAGGGCTGTCAAAGCCAGGAGGTAATTTTGAATTTGTTTGTTTGCATGAGGAACAATGGCCATTATTTTTGTTCTGTTTAGTTATTTGGTTTATTTTATTCATTTCAAAACCCCTTGGTAAGTCATACAGCACTGAAATAAGATGGCTCCTTTCTTCATCCATAAACTGTGAGTAAAATACAATAAGATTTTACTTAACCTTAAAATGTATCACTTTCTTGCCAAATTGCTTCCAGGGGTAAATGCATAAACAGGAACATAAATAAATAAAAGCAAAAACAAGCCAAAAACCTACAATAAACTGAAAAATAAATAAACAATAAGTGCTTTTCATAAAATATTGAAACTTGTTGGGTTCGGAGATTGGCTTGGCATCAAATTTAATTCATTCCAAAGATGGAATACCAGTTGCTGAACCAGTTCTTTCACTAGCTCAGAAAGTCTTTCCAGAACTGCCAAAGGCACTTTTACAGTCAGCATGGCCAAATGGCAAGATGACATTTAAAAGGAGATTTTGCTGAGCCTCGGCTTAACCAGATCCCCTTGACTCTAGACTAAGAAACAAAGGTCCTCATTGCCAGCCAAGTGGCCAATGGGCCATCTTCTTGTAAGCTTTCCAAGATCACTCTTGGCTCCCAAACAACCCAAATATTGGCTCTATAGACCTCATAGGACCTTTGTCATTCTTGACACCTAATTTCAGTCTTTGATCTAAAGTGGCTGCTTGGTCTCTGACCGTCACATGTGTCTTCAGCCAGTGTGAAAGAGAAAGGCAAGGAGATTGCATGTACATCCTTTTAAAGGACATGATCCAAAAGCGGCAGACATCATTTTTTCTCATCTGCTATTGGTGGAACTTAGGCATGTGGCCATACCTAGCTTCAAAGGGGCTAGAAGAGTTACTCTAGCTAGATGGTTATGTGCCCAGCCAAAAGTTAAGAGTTCTATAATGGAGAATGACAGGATGACTCAGTTGGTTGAACGCTCACTTTGCAGACCCAGGGTCCAAGGATCGAGTTCCAGCCCTGGCCCATGCAAACCCATATCCTGAACTGGGCGAGCTTCCCGTGTGGGAGGTATCTGGCCTGGTATCCACCCTCACCCACCAGTGTGGAATGAAACTATGTCAAAAACTAATGATGTACAACTATGGAGACTGCTCTGCTCCCCCTTCTCTCTGTCTGTCTCTGTCAAAACAGTAAAATAAAACTTAAAAGAGAAAAAAGAGTTCTGTAATGTAATGAAAGGGAGAATATCTATTGATAAGCAACAGACTTTGCTGCAGCACATCTTTCTGCCACTCAAATACCCATGAGCTCTTTTCTCATACAACATACCTGCCCTCTCCCAAAGGAAGACGTTTAAAATACCCCATATGATTATAGTATCCCACTTAAAAGTCCATGACATCTGGGTGATGTGAGCCCTCTCCATCAAGATTGGCTAAGGAGCCTTATGATTTGCCAAGTTGTCTGCCTCCTCTACACTGGATATTAGTGGTGGAACTGGAATAAGATAGCCACAGTACAAACTCACATTCACAAAACGGAAGCATGTGAAACACACAGCTGTCACTGGATCACAGTGATTAGCAAATCCTGCGAGGCTGTAATTGTGAAGGCTCCTTGAGCTGGAATGAGAGAAAGTGATTTGCTTGCACTCTGGTCCCGCTTTATGAGAGGAACCTCCTTGTCTACTGTCACCTATGGGCTGGGATTATGCGTTCTGGGCTGTTTCTGCCATTATCCACCATGTTTACATTTAAAGTTGATATAGGAGAACGTGCCTTTCTTGGGGGTTTACCACTTCTATAGCCTATTTCCAACTCGTGTGAGCTTGAGAGACTGGAGTTCACTTTAGAAGCCACCCGACCTTAGACCAGAAAGGACTGTGATTTCTTTGGTAATGTAATTTCCTAATAAACTTAGTAGAATTTTGCTTTGTTCACTTAGAATCAATTCTTCATGAAATTTCCCATAATATCCATCTATTATCCTCTTATTGCCTAAAGGATGGCTTCTGTCTTTCTTGTTATTGGTACTTTCTATATTCTCTCTTCTTTTCCTGATCAGTGTTTGTTGAAATGTAATAATTTAATTGATCTTTCCAAAGTATCCAGGTTTTGGTTTAATTTCCTCAAATTATTTTTGTTTTCTGTTTCATTAATTTCCATTTTTATCTTTATTATATCTTCCTTCTGTTTTCTGTGGACTAATTTTTTTCCTTTTTTCAACTTCTATGTTTTCTTCTATCAGCTTTATAGTTTTATTTCTATAATAAAACATTTAATTCTCTTGAATTTATATTTTATGAGGTAGGGAATCTAACAATCTTATCTATGTAAAGAATCCAATTTTCTAAGCAACATTGGCTAAATAATCTCTTTTTTTTAAAATATATTTTATTATTTATTTATTTATTTTGTCTGAGAGAGAGAGAGAGAGAGAGAGAGATACAGAGACAGAGAGAGAACTGAACTGGGGGAGCTCCCAGTTCAGCATATGGTTCCGCACGGGCCGGGGCCGGGATTCGATCCTCGGTCCCCGGTGCTGCAAAGTGAGCACTTAAACCACTGAGCCATCCCGGCTTCCCCTCTCCTCTTTCTTTAATGCCAATTTCTATTATACTGGTTTCCTTCTATATCTGTGAATCTGTCTCTGAGCCTCCTGTATATGTGAATACTTTTCCTATTGATCCATTTTTGTCTTCTATACCAGTATATTAATTACTATGGCTTCATAACACATCTTAATAGCTACGGTATGTGGTTCTTTATGTTACACATTATTTTTCTCTGGGTAGTATCTCAACTTTTCAAATATGTTAACATTTTATGTTAACATACTTTATTAACAACTTCTTAGATACCTTATAATTTTTTCCCTTAATAATCCAAATAAGTTGCTATTGTATAATTTTTACACACCCAGTGAACAATACTGATAAACAATATACAGTCGATTCTCATTATTCATGGATTCCATATCTGAGGTTTTGTTCACTCACCAAAATTTATTTGTAGCTACCAAATCTAAACTCAGAACACTTTTGTGGTCATTTATGGACATATACAGAGCAACAAAAAATTTGAGTCACCCAATGCACACATTCCCAGTTGAGACCAAACAAGACAGTTCTTTGCCTTTTTCTTTTAGCTTTCATATTGTAAACAAGTATCCTATTGCTCTCTATTTAGTGAAATGTTTTTCACATTTTATGGCATTTCTTGATGATTTTGCTGTTTAAAATGACCTCCAAGTACAGTGCTGAAGTTCTGTCTAGTGTTCCTAAGCTCAAGAAGGCTGTGATGTGCCTTACAGAGAAGATATGAGTGTTAGATAAGCATGAGTCATAGTGCTGTTGGGTGAGTTCAGTGTTCATGAAGCAACAATAGATATATACTAAATAATCTGGCTTTAGACAGAAACACATATAAAACAAAGTTAGGTATTATTTAATTGATGAAAATGTTGTGACCTGAGGCTTGGAGGAGCTTAATTAACCCTGCATTTCCCTTAGGGACATTGGTTCACTTTTCACTAACAGTGTTCATGGCAACTTTTTAAAATATAACTACATGACTACAGAAAATTGACTACCTGCGGTTCTTCTGAATCAGAGATGAAGTCATTATAACATGTCATGAGGAGAAAAGAGTTGGCTTTTCTTCCCACAACAGAAAATTGAGGATTGTCCCCTAACCCTTTCATTCTCCTCCTGTGTTTATATATCCCTCTTCTGATTTTATTTTAGTTGTGTGGTTAACTGACATTTGTATACATTTTTAATTCTATAAACAGATTCTCCCAGGCTTTTGCTAAAATAACAATCAATATGATAAAAAAATATATCCTTTTACATGTGCTTTTAAAAAACTGAATGCATTGATATGCTGTCCTTACTGTTCACATTGTTTTTTTTTAAATGTCTTATCCTCCTTTCTCATTAACATTACTTATAATTGTTTATTTCAGATTTTGCATGTTAGAGTTTTTTATCTTTCTTAAGCTATATTTCCCTTTTCACAGGATTTGCCTATCAGATACATATGAGTGTGGATATTCATATCTATCTTGTACTTTCCTGAAGTTTTAATTGTGAATAATATGTCTTTAGTTGCCAGTGGGAACTCCAAGATGACATGATTACTTTCTTCCATGATTCCTATCACATTTTTCTTTTTTTGTCTCAATTAAATCTCAAATGTCCTTCCTTGTTTGCTTCCTTAACCATCGCCACTTCTGAGAAAATATATCAAGTCAATAATTTATTTAATATTGTATGGAAGTTATATATAAATATATTTAAATTATGATTATTGTTCTCAAAGCCAACTCTATGTAAGGAAAGGAACAAGATAATAGACAACATTACATCATGTTAAGAGTAGTTATATTTATTGGTTATATTTATTGATAGGATCATACATGACTAATTTTCTTTATTTTTCTGGGATTTAAAAACAATGTATAACTATTAAAACAAAAATTTACAAAAATCTGTGAAATGTTCTCTTTTGGTAGAATTAGACCTAGAGCATATGTTTGAATGATTGCAATTTCCTAGCACAGTGTGTCTTGTCCTTGTGTTAATTTGGGAAACCGTGTTAGGAAAATATTGTCCAGATCCTCTGGCTGGCCCATGATCTTTTACCTCTTTTCAAGATGATATAATGTCTGTTTTTCTTTTGTCCTTGTCCAGAAGCTATCCACCATAATCTTAGAGTAAACCAAAAGCCATCATGCACTAAGATGTGTGAGCCCACACACATGCATGCATGCTTCTCTCCCACACTTGCACAAACACTTTCTGTCTCACATACATAAACACACACACAGCTACTCATCAAAAGTTCCCCTTTGTTCCTGAAAGTGTACAACACTAAGACCAACTACAAGTATTACTCATCAAATCTAGACACTTTTCTTCAGGCTTTTTTTTTTTTAGTGACAACAGAAAGACCTGATTGTTTGTAGGGGAGAATATTTATAGCCACTAGATATAGACAAAAAATATTTTTAAAAGGCATATTTGTGAATGTGGCATCATAATTGTATTATGCAGAGAGTTCTTAAGCAGGGACAAATCTATAACATATTAATAGGAGACCTGGATTATGTCTACAGGGCACTACCCATATCAGTGACCTCATAGAATTGTCATATATAAATTGTAAAAGTCAAAATGAAAAGGATTTTGCATCTGTGAGACCCTTGCATAAGGACATGTAAATACTCTTTTGCATTTATATAGATAAAGGTTGGTTTCTATGCAAAAGGTCTTTTGCATTTAAAAAGACAAAGTCTGATTTCTCAGGTTATTTTCTTGGTAAATTTATCTTATTAAACATATGACTTTTACCTGTATTCAGACATAAGAATTTTATGTTACTACTTCTGGAGATGTTTTATATCATCCTGATAGCTTTGTTATCTACTAAGGACCTTTGTGGGTATAGAGTATCAAGACCAGTTGTGAAAATGGAAAGATTTTCACATTCAAGACAAGGGCCTTACAGTTTATTTATTATGTGGGCTTTGAGGTCAGATCTTGCTTCAAATCCCAGATCTACAACATATTAGCTGTGTGACTTTGGGTAAGTCACTTAGACTTTTTAAAGATCCATTTCCATGGAGAAGCCAGGATGGCTCAGTGGGTTAAGTGCTCACTTTGCAGCCCCAGAGACCGCAGATCGAATCCCGGCCCCAGCCTGTGCAGACCCATATGCTGAACTGGGGAGTGCCCCCAGTTCAGTTCTCACCAGGGTGAGACCCTAGCCCAGTTACTGCCTGGTGCAGCCCCGCACCCACCTGTAGAATGAAACTATGTGGAAAAACCAATGATGTGCAACTATGGAGACTGTTCTGGGCCCTCCCCCTTCTCTGTCTCTGTATCTCTCTCTCTCTCTCTGTCAAAAACAATAAAAATAAGTCTTTAAGAAGACTTATTAAAAAAAAATCCATTTCCTTGCCTGTCTAATTTTGAGAATCCAATAAGATAATATATTTAAAGCATGGAGCAGTGCCTGTCATAATCAATAAATGGAAACTATTTATTAATTACTGTATTTTCCGGCATATAAGATGACCGGGCGTATAAGACGACCCCCTAATTTTACAGTTAAAACATAGGTTTAGGCCTATATTTGCTGTATAAGACTACAGCCTCGGAAGTGGGGAGTAGTCTTATACAACGAATATAGGCCTAAACCTATGTTTTAACTGTAAAATTAGGGGGTCGTCTTATACGCCCGGTTGTCTTATATGCCGGAAAATATGGTATCACTAAGAGTATCAATAATATTAGTAAGTGCTAGTATTATTACTACTAAGAGTATCAATAATACTTGTAAGTGCTACTTGGATGTACTTTTTGTCATCCCAGTGTTGCTGACTCTGGATAACATTGATTTTTGCAGAGCCTTGGGGAGCTGCCTCAGGCTATGCCTCTCTGATGTTTGGCCCTCCTCCCCTCCTTTTTTTTTTTTTTTTTTACTAGATCAACTCTGGTTTGTCCAGGCAAGCGAAAGACACAAACAACAGAGTAGCCATTTAATAGGAATACTACTAGGATCAGCATAGCTTTGAAGTATTTGGTCGGAAGCATCTCTAAAGCACATTAGTAATTTGGTTTAAAAAAAAAGCTAAATGCTGAAAAGTGGTCATAGTCCGAAGTTACTGTAGGCCTTTTCAAAGAGTTTGGGAAACTCTTAGAAGTTACCTATAATCCAGATATGGCATAGACCTCTTTCACTTCAACATACAGCCCTTGGGACATAAAGAGTCTCTATATGGAGTTATAAAAGCAGTTCTGGTTCAGTTCCATGTCTCATCTGAAAGGAAAAATTGTGCACCTGGACAAGCCTTTCTTGGTAATGGAAGCCAAAGGCAATGTTTGAATCTACCATTACATTAGAGGTTGTTAGAAGTTCTGAAAATATAAACCAGATTTGTTTTAGAAACAGCATTATTTATATAGTGCCTGGCACATAGTAGGGCATCAAGTTTTATTTGCTGAGTGAATGAATGAATGAATGAATGAGGAGATAACTTGATGATGTCTCTCTTTTGTATCTTGACTTCAGAAGCACCAGAAACTGTTCAGCCCGGTGCCATGGCCCAGCCTATCAGCTCACACTCTTTGCCACACATTAAGCAGCAGCTACAGAATGAAGACTGCTACCACGGGAAGCTAAGCAGGAAGGCGGCAGAGAGCCTCTTAGTAAAGGACGGGGACTTTTTGGTTCGAGAGAGTGCAACATCTCCTGGCCAGTATGTACTGAGTGGACTACAGGGAGGCCAGGCAAAACATCTTCTCCTTGTGGATCCTGAAGGCAAGGTATTACGGACTTCTTCTTATAGTCTTTACAGGGTGTTGTGATTAAGGTTACTTTGAGTAACAGATCCAAACCTTATATTGAAGTGTTCAAGGCTAAGGGTTTCTTTTTTCTTGAACCTTCCAGTTGGAGTGGGAAGTGCTAAATGCAGGTTTACAGAGAGGGTTTGAGTGAGAGCCACCCTGGAGGATCAAGTAGAGGACAGCCTCTTTCTGCCCTTCTCAATTTATTTCAGTGAATGAAATGAATACCTACATGGAAATACAGGGATTCACAGTTGACTATTGCTCAGTATCATATAAATAGTCCTTGCTCTCAAGGTGCTTACAATTTTATAAAATAGATGTTTATATAATTATAAGGATGAATGACATAAGAATAGTTCAGCGAAAGCATTATGATGTTTCTCAGGATAGAGGAGTGCTCTGGATGAGGCAAACACTGCTTCTTACATCATCTGACATGTAAAATCAACCTTGAAAGAGGGTAAAATTTACAAACAGGTGATTTTTGGAGTATAGGGAGGAAACCATAGGAACAGACAGAGCAATAGAATGGTATTAAGCCAATAAAAAAATGTATGCATGGAGCAGAAGATGCCTATCAACAGAAAAGATCCTGAACTAAAAACAACAAAATGATAATAAGTCCTTCCTTACCAGTAACTACTCTAATTATACATGGTTTAAACTCTCCAATCAAAAGGTGTAGAACAGCTTAATGGATTAAAAAAAAAAAGAAGAAGAAGATACAACTATATGCTTTCTATAAGAGGCTTACTTTGGATTTAAGGACACACAGGTTGAAAGTGAAAGGATGGATAAAGATACTCCATGAAAATGATAACCAAGAGAGAGCAATGGTGGCCATACTTATATCAGATAAAGTAGACTGTAAGTCAATAACTGAAAAGAGACAAAGTGATGACATTATATAATAATAATGATACAAGAATTAATTCAGGGGAGGTGGGGGAGTTGGGAGTGGACACCAGATGCCTGATATGTGGTGATGGAAAGAGAGCTGATTCTGGGTGGTGAGCACATAATGCGATACATAGGTGATGTAATGCAGATTTGTACACCTGGAAAATATCTAATTGTTACCAACCAATGCCACCCCAATAAATTTAACAATCATAAAAAAACAATTAATTCACTAGTTAGACATAACAATTATGAATATGTATGCACCTAACATCAGAGAACTCAAATTTATGACACAAACATTGACATAATGGCAGGGAGAAATAGACAGCAAAACATAATAGTAGAGGATTTTGATACCCTGCTTTCAATAATGGATAGAATATCTAGACATAAGGTCAACAAAGAAACAGAGGACTTGAACAGCATTATAGATAAAATGAAACTAATGAACATGTACAGAACATTCTACCTAAGAGCAGCAAAATACATATTCTTCTCAAGCACACTCAAAATATTAACATGTTAGGTCACAAATCCTAGGAAAGATCATATATTAGGTTACAAAACAAGTCTTAACAAATTTGAGAAGATTGAAATCCTACCAAAGATCCACTAACAATGGAGTAAAACTAGAAATTAGTAACAAAAAAGAAACTGTAATATTTACAAACATGTGGAAATTAAATAACACACTCTTGAACAACCAATGAGTCAAAGAAGCAATGAAAAGAAAAATTTGAAAATATCTGGAGACAAATGGAAATAAACCACAGTCTACTAAAACTATGGGATGCAGCAAAAACAATATGAAGATAAATGCGTACATTGAAAACAACAGAAAGAGGGATAGCTCAGCAGGTTGAGTGAGCATTTGCCTTGCAACTGCAAGGTCTGGAGATTGATTCCCTGCCCTGGCCCATGCAAACCTACATGCTGAACTGTGGTGCAACTGGTAACTTCCAGGATGGTGGCAAAGGTTCTCACCTCCCATGTGGAGGCCCCTAGTTCAGTTCTGGCCCTACGCAGCCCCACACCCACCTGTGTGGAATGAAACCATGTCACAACTAATGATGTATTATGGAAATTTCTCTGGTCCCTTCCTCCTCCTCTCTCACTCTCTCTCTCTCCCTCTCTCCCTTACTCTCTCTCATCTGCTCTCAAACAATATATAAATCTTAAAACAAAACAAATAAAAAGAAAGATCTCAAATAAACAACCCAATTTTACATAGCAAGGAACTAGAAAAGTAAGACCAAACTAATCACCAAAACAGCAGTAGAAAGGAAATAATTCAAATGAAAGCACAAATAAATGAAAGATAATAGAAAAAATTCACAAACCAATGAGTTGATTTTTGAAAGGATAAACAAAACTGATAAACCTTTAGCTAGGTTAGCTAAGAAAACCAGTAGAAAGACTCAAAATCAGAACGGAAAGAGGAAATATTATAACTGGTGCCAATTTATGACAAAATGGAGGAATCTTGAGAGTATAACATTAAGTGAAATAAGTCAGATGGAAAAGTATAAGAAATGTATGATTTAACTCATCTGTGGCATACAAAACAAAAAGCAACAAATGAACAAAGCACTGATGCCACAGAAAAAATTATAAGAAATTACCAAGAACAATTATATGCCATGAAACTGGATAACTTAGAAGAAATAAATAAATTCCTAAAAACATATAGTCTACCAAGATTGAATCATAAAGAAGTAGAAAGTCTGAACAGATGAATTATTACTAAGGAGACTGAGTCAGTAATCAAAACTTGCCCAGGCCCAGGCCCAGCTGGTTTACTGTGTATTCTACCAAGCATGTAAAGAAGAATTAATGCCAATCCTTTTTAAAGTTCTCCAAAATATTGAAAAGAATGAAATATTTCCAAGCTCCTTTTTAAAAAAAATATATATTTTTATTGTTTTTGACAAAGAGAGAGAGAGAGAGAAACAGACAGACAGAGAACTGAACTGGGGGCACTCCCCAGTTCAGCATATGGGTCTGCTTGGGCCGGGGCTTGGATTCGATCCTCGGTTCCCGGAGCTGCAAAGTGAGCACTTAACCCACTAAGCCATCCCGGCTTCCCCCTAAACGCCTTTTAAGAGGCCAGCATTACCCTGATAACCCAAACCAAACAACACACTAAAAAAATAATAATAAAAATAAAAATTACAGGCCAATATCCCTGATATACACAGATGTAAAACTCCTCAACAAAATACTAGAAACTCAAATTCATCAACACATTGAATGGATTATGCACCATAGTGGGAATTATCTCTGGAAGGCAAGTGTGGTTCAACATTTGAACATCAATGTGACACACTACATTAGCAGAATGAAGGATAAAAATCACATGATCATCTCAATAGATGAAGAAAAATAATTTGACAAAATTTAATATGCTTTCATGATAAAAAACAAACAAAAGTTCAACAAACTAAGAATAGTAAAGGTCATATATGTAATGCCCACAGCTAATATACTCAATGGTGAAAAACAAAAATCTCTTTCTCTAATATTAGGAACAAGACAAGGATACCCACTCTTACCATTTTTATTCAACCTAGTATTAGAAGTGCTACTCAGAGCAATTACACAAGAAAAAGAAATAAAATTCCTCTGCATTGGAAAGAAGTAAAATGATCTCAGATGGCATGATTTTATATGAAAAGAAACCTAAAGATTCCATACACGAAAAACCTGTTAGAACTAATTAACAATTTAAATTGCTTAAGCAAAGTTGCAATAAAAAATCAACATACAAAAATCTGTTACATTTTTATTCACTAACAATAACAATCCAAAAAGGAAATTATGAAAGCATTCCCATTTACAATAACATCAAAAAAGAATAAAATATTTAAGAATGAACTTAACCAAGGAGGCAAAAGACTTGTACACTGAAAACTACAAAACAAAGCTGAAAGAAAGGAAAGAAAACACAAATAATGGAAAAACGCCCCATATTCATAGATTGGAAGATTTAATATTGCTAAAATGCCTGTATTATCCAAAACATTCTTGGAAATATGGAGGACCCTAAATAGCCAAAATGATCTTGAGAAAGGACAAAGCATTACACTTACTGATTTCAAAACATTTTAGAAAGCTACAGTAACCCAAACAGGATGGTGCTCACATGAAGACAGATATACCGGTAGACTAATGGAACAACATACAGAGCCCAGAAACAAACTTACGCATATATGGTCAAATGGTCTTTGACAAGGTTACCAAGAATATACAAGTACAATGGGGAAAGGATAGGCTCTTCGACAAATGTGTTAGGGAAACAGGATATCGATGTGCAAAAGAATGAAATTGGGCTCTTATCTTTATACCATACACAAAAATCAACTCAAAATAGACTTAAGACTTAAATGTAAGGCTTGAAACTATAAAACTCTTAGGAGAAAATGTAATTGAAAAGTTTTATAACATTGGTCTTGGCAATGATTTCTTGCATATAACACCCAAAACACAGACAACAGTGCAAAAATAGACATGTGGGACTACATCAAATAAAATAGTTTCTGCACAGCAAAGAAAACAATCAACACAGTGAAAAGAAACCTATAGAATGAGAGGAAATATTTGCAAACCATATATCTGATCAGGTATTAATTTTCAAAATGTAAAAGTAATTCCTACAACTCAATAGCAAAAACAAAACAACAAAAACACAAATAACCTAATTTAAAAATGGTAGACAACTTGAATAGACAATTTCCAAAGAAGATGTACAAATAGCCAACAGGTCTATGAAAAGATGTTCAACAACACTATATCATCAGGGGAATGTAAATCAAATTTACACTAAGACATCAACTCATACCTGTTAGGATAGCCATTATCAAGAAAGAAAGAAAGAAAGAGAGAGAGAGAGAGAGAGAGAGAGAGAGAGAGAGAGAGAGAGAGAGAGAGAGAGAGAGAGAAAGAAAGAAAAAGAAAGAAAGAAACAAGTGTGGGTGTACAGAAATTGGAACCCTTGTGCACTGTCAGTGGGAGTGTAAAGTGGTGCAGCTGCTATGGAAAACTGTATGTAGTTTCCTCAAAAGATTAAAAGTAGAACTGCCATATGATTCAAATATACCACATTTGAGTATTGATCCAAAAGATACATCCCAAGGGGAATGGCCAGTCGGTAGAGCAGTCAGAACACACATTTATCAATTGAGTTCTGTCTTATATGGGTGTGGTTCATGTTGCCCCAGTTATAATAGTAACATCAAAGATCACCACAGCTAACATAATAATAATAAAAAAGTTTGAAATATTGGGAAAATTACCAAAATGTGACATAGAGAGACAAAGTGAGCAGATGCTGTTGGAAAAACGGTGCCAATAAACTTCCTCAACACAGGGTTACCACAAATCTTCAGTTTGTAAAAAAAATGCAATATCTGCAAAGCACAATAAAGTGAAATGCAGTAAAATGATTATGCCTGTATAGTGTACACTTAAAATTTTGTTTAGAGGGTAGATCTGATATGTGTTTGTTACCACATACCACAAAAAGCCTATGTGATTGAGGTCACAGCAGCAAATGTTTGCAGAGCCTGGACAGTACTATGTATAAAGCTGGGCAAGTGATGGAATAAGCAAAGGGTATGGTGGCCCCCAATGAAGTGAATGTGCATGCCCTGTGTAAGGGGGACAATCACCACTCAGCGATGGTCAGTTGTTGCCCTTTGGAGTAGGGGCTGGTGTAGCCAGATTTGATTTTTCCAAAGAAGTCACAAAACTAGATTTTATATAAAAATCTCTCCATTTTTTATTTAAAATATTTAAAAACTCTCTTTTACCTTCTTCCCTAGCAAACGAAAACACCTGGTGTATTCAGCCAGAGAGTTTAGTTTATAATCAAGGCATTAAGAAGATTAATTTGGCATTTGCATTAATGATCAATTAGAGAGAAGGAGAACAAACAAGGACAGATACAGTAATTATGGGATTCTAGGTAAAAACTAGTGGAAGCTTGAACTAGAGTGGAGGCAGGCGATGTAGAGAGGAGGGAGGAGTGAGCTGGAATTAAGAACACAGAACTGACTGGCTAATTTGACTTGGCTTGGGGATGAAATGGAAGAAATAAAAAGTATCTTCCAGCTTTGGGTCCATTTGAGAGTAAATTGGAGACATTGTGCTCTTTTCCTTTTAATCCTTGAGTATATATTTTCTAAGAATAAGGATATTCTCTTACATAACAATAGTACAATGATCAAAATCAAGAAATTAAAACATCGGTACAATACCATTGTGTAATTCACAGTCAATTTTCAAACTTGGTTAGTTATTCCTATGTGTGTGTGTGTATTTTGGCTGAAAACTAATACCTCGAGAGATCTTAAAGAATCCCTTGAGGAGTGGTAGCAGAGTTATTAACAGGGTGCTTGCTGCCTGCACTCCTTCCTCCTCCTGGTCAGTTCCCAGCCACCCTCCAAGCAGGAGTACATTATAGCCAGGCTCCTGAGCCAGTGGAGTCAGGATTAAGAGTCATGTCTTCTGTCCATTGCCTAGGTCAAGGGGCTAATCATACTAGGGAGAAGAGCCCATCCACAGAAGACAGGCCTAGGGCAACTGAGCTCCTGTGGAATGCAGGATGAGAAGTTTTGTGTGGCAAATATTGAGTCACCACCAGGAAGTCTGCAAGAAGGAGACAAGTATCTGTTAGAAAGGACTGAGGAGGCTTCTGGGAGGGCCCAGGATTTGTGTTGAGCCTCCAAGGAGAGGTAGGGCTTCTCCAGAGGAGCCTGCTCCCTACATAGACAGGATATTATGGAAGCACTCTGCTTAATGAGATTTCATTAGAATCCTGACATTCATGCTTGCATACAGTCTACTTAAACAGTGATAGGAAAATGGTAATGTGATAGAATCTATCAAATAGTACCATGCATGGCAAGGAGTTTGATTGCAAATTTAGACTGGGTGACAAATGCTTACCATTTTCCTAACTAGGAAGGACAGTGGCTTTAAAAACGTAATGTGGAATGAAAGAATTGTTTACTAAGGGATACAGAGTTAAAAAGTACCTTTTCTTTTTTTTTTATTCAGAGAAATATCCCACCCCAATAATTTACATCTTTCATAAGAACTATTATCATGAAACCTAAATACTTTTGTACTTCCTTTTCAAGGTAAGGACCAAGGATCACGTATTTGATAATGTTGGCCACCTTATCAGATACCACATGGATAATAGTTTGCCAATCATCTCTTCTGGAAGTGAAGTAAGCCTTAAAGAGCCAGTGAAAAAAGATAATAGTTCAGGACTTTTGCATTCAAACAAATTATAATTTGGAAATACCATCACATTGATATTTCAAGAAATTCCATTTTGTATTAGGACACAAAGATAATTCAAACTTGGTTTCTAGATAAAATAGAACACAAACTGTGAAATGCATCTTTCTAAGACCATCATGGACTACATCCTTTATAAAACAGAGAACTAATAAAAATTGATCTCCAGAAAGTGAAAATTAGAAAAGAAGAAGAGGATTGAAAAGAAAATATACATATGCACGGATGTCACTTTTAAAGGCCATATTGCATTGAGAACAAGCTAAAAAGCACAATTGATATTTCACATGCTAAAGACAACTTGAATGAACTGCTGGGGCAGTGGTATGTGCCTTTCAACTTGATAATTTGGGGGCATTTTCATATGGGGAGATTAGTTCTAAGTGTCTTCATGTTCTATAACTTACAGAACCATTTGCCAAAAAAAGGTTTTCCTTTTTACAAAAAAAGCAATTTGCTTGATGGATATCGACTTCATTATATTTTCTGTTTAGTAGCACTTTCACTGCTATGTTAAAATAAATTTGGCATTGAATTCACACTGTGTCTATGCCAATGAAATCAAATCAGAAACCACTGAAAGTGTTGGTCTGTTTCCTTGGCTTGTCCCATTTGCTGCTTAAAGGGTTGGGGCCCAAATTATTTGATCTAATATTTCTCAGATTTTGCCATTTGAACTGTTTGTATGTTGTGTGTGACAAGTTGAAATGTATCACTCATTTCTGATTTCCTATTCCTTCCTCCTCCTCTCCCCCCCCCCAAAAAAAGCTCATGAGTATATGGATTTAAAAGATGGAAAACAAACCAGTGTTTTCATATTCAGTATCCAAATTGGTTCTGTTACTATTTAAGATGCTAAATTTATTTGAAAGTATGTGCAGATAATTCTCCTGATTGACTGTGGCCGAATGATAGTCCCTCCCCTACATGTATCCACAGCACCTTTTCTGTATAGAACCAGATGGAATGCAGAAGGGAGAAAACATAATGAACAAAACAGTTGGAAAGGTTTGCCATATGTAGACCCACTGGTAAACTGATGGTGTAATTAAGTGTTGTGTAGGGAAAACCACTGGGCTGGCTGTCATTATTGTGACCATGAGCAAGTTAAGCCTGTCTGGAGTCCAATTTGTTTATAAAATGAGAGAGCTGGAGTAGGTGAATTCTAAGGTCCATTTTAGCCCTAACATGAGTCTATAAAAAGCAAATTTTCGGGGAAGCCGGGATGGCTCAGTGGGTTGAGCGCTCACTTTGCAGCGCCGGGGACTGAGGATCGAATCCCAGCCCCGGCCCGTGCGGAACCATATACTGAACTGGGAGCTCCCCTAGTTCAGTTCTCTCTCTGTCTCTGTATCTATCTCTCTCTCTTTCCTCTGTCAAAATAAAAAAAAAAAAAAAAGGCAAATTTTCCACTTATTAGGGATCAATGTTTATAACCAGTCCATAGAGTTAAGATGAAAACTTCAGCCTTTTCCTTTAGTCTGTGTCAGTACTCAGAATGAATGCACAATTGAGATCCACTTTCAGATAGTGGAGACCCCAAGCCTTTCAGTCAAAACACTGAAACTTTTGAGTAACATAAATGGATATGGTAGAAGTGGATTTGGTTGTTTTAAGCAGCAGAAAAGTGCTTCAGTTCATTTACTTGCCTTTACATTCAGATATGGCCATTATTGTAGAGTGTTTTTTTATCCTGAGTTATCTGGACAGTTGCCTTAACTCCACTCATTTTGGCTATGTAGATACAACTTAATATTTGTAATAATGATATATTTGCTAAGTTTTAAATAAAATATTGGAAACTTCTTTGGGATAGAAATCAGAAATCAAGCACACTGAACTCTAATATTTTTATGTAAAGGTTTATGATTTTATTTTACTGTTACTGCTATTAATTTCTTAGACAGGTTTTTTTCTTTTTTACAATGCAGATATACGGTAATGTATTTTTCATCAATTTTGCATACACCATAGATCTTGATTATCTGTACTCAGAAAGGGGATCAAGAGAGGTATAGAACATAGAAATCTATGGCTGATCTAATCACTTTTATCAGACAGAAGGAGGGCTGTGGTCTCACTCTGGCTGATCAGAGTGTTAACTGGGTAGCAAGAAAGAGTTCCTCGTACAAATAGATGCAGCGAGTATAAAGGATGGGAGTAGTACACATGGATACTCAGTATTTGAACTGTAATGTATAGTAGCTGGATGAGCAAATATTGCACTTAACAAATACCACAGACACAGTTAAAACAAAATGAAACAAAAAAGGAAATGTTTGATTGCATGCGATTTTAATGACACTCCATCTGTCTTAAAGTGAAAATTCATCTGTCTATAAATACCTGTAGCTGATTTTTCAAAAAAATAAAATAAATGATTATTGCTTTGTGATGATTGAGAGCATATGTCTGATGTTTGGGGTTTGGAAAATTTGTCATTTGTAGGATGTGTCAGGGTCCTGATAGGAAACAGGTGGCTCACTTAAACTGGGTAATTTGAGGAGAGTTTAATAAGGGTACTTTGTTTTACAAAGATCTGAGCAGAGTCTGGGAGACCATGGGGGAGGATACGGTGCCCTAGGGCCAGTGAAAGCATGTGGGGACTTTAACAGAAAGAGAGGGAGCTATGAGGAAGGGCTGCCTTTTAGGGGCTGTGGCCTACAGTGGAGGGACTCAACCAGTCCTAGTGACTCCTAGAGGTGCAGGTGAGGGACATTACATTCAATGGACAAAGGGTAGCCTTGTAAACAAATGGTGCTGGAACAATTGGACATCTTTAAGCAAATGAATGAACCTCACACTTTACATAAACATTAACTCAATCTGATTATGGACTTAAATGTAAAATGTTAGACTCTGAAACTTTTACAAAAGAAAAAGAAATAGGGGCCATTCTTGATGATATAAAACTAAGCAAAGAGTTTTTAGATTTGACATGATTCATTAAAGGAAAAACTGGTACATTGTACTTCATCGAAGTGACAAATTTTTGCTCTGTAAAAGACTGTTAGGAGAATGAAGGACAAGCTATAGACTTGGAGAAAATATTTGCACACCACATACCTAAAAAATGGCTAGTATCTGGAATATATAAAACACTCTTAAAACCCAACAGTAAAAATGTATAATTAGGAAATGGGCAAAAAGGACACTTTAGTTGTTTTCACGACTTGCCCACTCGATAGATGACTGAATAAAGAAACTGGTATGTTTACACATGGAATATTAGTCAGCTATAAGAAAAGATGAAATACTGCCATTTGTGACAACATGGATGGATCTTGAGATCATATTAAGTGAGATAAGTCAGACTGAAAAAAATCATGGACCATATGACTTCACTTATATATAGAATATAATACTGAAAGTAACAAAGAAACAAGAACTCATGGACACAGTCAATAGTTTAGTAGTTACCTGAGGGTAAGGGGGGTGGGGGGGAAGGAGGAGGGAGGGGCATCAAATATATAGTAATGGAAGGAGAACTGACTGGGGGGTGAACACATAATGCAATACATATATGATGTAACGTAGAATTGTATACCTAGAATCTATGTAATTTTTACCAACCAATGTCACCCCAATAAATTTAACAATAAAAAATAAATAAAATGGGCAAACAAACAAAAAACCCAAAACCATGAACAGACATTTTACTGAAACTATGCAGATGGCAAATAAGCACATGAAAATCTGTTCAACATCAGTAGCCAGTAGGGTAATGCAAATTAAAATCACAAGGAGATATTACTGTATATCTATCAGAAGGGGTAAAATAAAAGATAGTGATAACACTAAATGCTGGCTAGGATGAAGAGGTGTCAAATACTTATGAGAGGGATCACATTTCATCAACAATGTTACATTTCCAGGGAAGCAAGGATGGCTCAGTGGGTTAAGCGCTCTCTTTGCAGCCCAGGGGACCGAAGACTGAATCCTGGCCCTGGCCCGTGTGGACCCATATGCTGAACTGAGGTGTGCTTCCCATGTGGAGGCCTCCAGTTCGGTTCTCACTTCCCTCTCCCGGTTCGGACCCTGGACTGAGGGGGCATGCCTCCCATGCAGGAGGCCCCCAGCCCAGTTCCCACCCTGTGCCGCCCCTGCCCACCTGTGTGAAACATAACCATGTTGGAAACTGATGACATACAACTAAGGAGACTGCTCTGGGCCCTCCCACTTCTCTGTCTCTCTCTGTCCCTGTCAAAAACAATAAAATCTTAAAAAAAAAAAGTGACATTTCCACTTGAAATGTAGAGGTAGCATTCCTCCTACCTCGTAGGTGTGTCTGTTTAAAAAAAGGCAAGATAAACATTAACCCATCATTCCACAAGTAATCTCTTGTCTAGCATTCAAGGTCTTTGGGAGTTTTTTTCGCTTTTCCCACATTTGTCCTTATTACCCCAGAATACCTCTGCTTCTCTGGACACATTCTTTGTGTGCACCATCCCTTACCTCTGTAGAAAGTGTTTCCTATTCCTACAGGCTTCAAGGTCTTTTATTGGCTACCTTCCTGCCTGCTTCTTCAGTCTTACCTCTAAATATAAGAATCCTTCTCTTTTGTTGGTCTGGACTTCACATTGCTATCACTAATGCTAATCAACCTTGCTTTTGACTATCTTCCTCTTCCTCTAGGAACCTGATAGATACTTCATTAGATGTTCCCGGCCCCCCACCCCCCCAGAATTATTACCTTTTCTATTCATTACATGTAGCAAACTATTTTAGTGCTTTATTTGTCTTTTTATGTAAGCATCTTGCACTCAGAATAGAGTATGGATACCTGTCTAGTTAGTGGTAGGGGTCCTGCCTCATACTATATTCAAGCACCTAGGCCAGAAATTAAATAGGATAGGTAGTCAAGAAAATGCTGATTTTAACATATCTATAACTCCATTCAAATCCATTTTTAGAAAGCAGAGACTCCAATTTATTCTTTATTTAGCATCTTTCGTGACTTTGGTGCTTAAGTCATATATTTTTTACATGTAGTGACAAATTCTAGATTTGGAGATAAAGGGACTAGGTTAAAGTTCTGACTTTGTTGCATATTAGCTGGATAACTGTGGACAAGTCATGTAATTTTTATTATTATTATTTTTTTGTCATTTTCTTCTGCTGTAAAACGTGATACCCCCACCTCCTACCCCCAACCCCCATGGCTGTTATGAAGACCAAATGAGCTGGTGTCTATGAAAGAACTTATCAAATTCTAAAGCACTGCATAGGGATTATAAACACTGGCTCCTCGTGTGCTCCCCACCCCTTACACCTCTTATGCTTTCATCTCTTTAAAAAGCAGTTTGTGGGCAGGGATCACTTAACATTCTTGCTGTAACATTGCATCTTAATCCTTAGCACAGGACACTGCACACAGCTTGCTGATGGACTTCAATGAGATGTGAAAAGTCCCTAAGCCTAGTTCTCACTAACAGATACCTTGGCTCAGGTTTCAACAACTGCCATATACCTGAATGCTTTTGTCTGGCCCGAAAAGCCTTCATTATTTGTTTGTTCATTCATTTATTCACTTAAAACTTTTTTGGGTGCCTGCCAGGGGCCATGAAGATGTCCAAGAAGCAAAGTAAGTACCTTAAGATGTTACTATTGGTTTGAGTGAAACCAACACACAACTAATTATAGTAGATAATAAAAACTATAATAGGATATGTACACTGTGTACAAAGGTGGGAAAGATCATATTTGCCAAGGGAGGGAGGTATGTGTTGTGAAAGGCTTCAAGGAGGTTGCTCATCTATCTTGACTGAGTAGATGGAGAAATAAGGTAGGACAGTAAAAAAAAAAAAAGCTACAGCAAAACAAAAAAGCACCCTGGGAACGATAGGCAGCTCAGTCAGTGATTTCACTGGCTCTGTTGTTATGGATTGAGTACCTACTAGGTGTCAGAACCATATGCTAGTTGATGGGGTTATAGGGCCCATTGTAGGTATCAGGTGTGGGATGGTGAGGTAGCAAAGGAAAACTAGCCACATTTTGAAGAGCCTTGAACACCATTTGAATCCACATTAGTACATAAGGAAAAAGGTTAAAAGGATATGTGAACCTGCTGCTACCAACTCCTTGGTACACTATTCACTGGAACCCTTTTAACTATGGAAGGTTAACTATGGAAAGTACATAAAGGGCTTACTGCAGACTGGGCAGCGCTGTTTTAAGGGACAGGTTAACATACACAACAAAGTGACAAGAACATTCACATTTGAGGAAATTCAAGTAGTGAATAAATGTGCGAAAATGTGCCAGACAATCAGCAATTAAAGAAACACAAATTCAAACAAGGCAGGATCTAGTAAGCAACAAGACAAAGTAAAACAGCATCTAAGCTGTGTAGGTGATGGGGGGGGCGGGTACCGTAGAGAATCAGAAGAGTAAATGCAAAAACCTCCAAGGTAAGGGTTCGACGAGGAAGTGAGGGATTCTTCGTGCTGGGATTTAGGAGTGACAAGGGCGGTGAGCACGAGTCACCCGCACCAGTTCCAGCGACAGATGGTAAAGGAGGGGGCAAGTTTCCCCAACAAGGCCAACTCATCCCCTCCAAAGGCAGAAAGCGAAGCGCTTTGGCGTCTCTAAGCAACTGATAAACCCGCCCCCTCCAGCGTCAACTCTTGTAACTGGCTCACGAATCCACCAATGCACGCACAGAAGGGGCTTCCCGCCGACTCTGGCGCCCGCTTTCAAACAGCAGTGTATTTGCAAGTGTAGGTGGACTTCTCAACCAAGCTTGCGGAAGGCAGAGACTTTAGCCTCCACGGCCCACCCCTCTCGGCATGGCCCCGCCTACTAGGAGAGACCCTGGCCAGCGATTGAAAGAGGCAGGTGCTCCTCAGTGACTTCAGGGCACCGAGTTAGGTTGTGACTAGGAAGGCGCTCGTAGATTAGAGCCAGGGTAAGGAGGTTTGCTAGAAGTTGCTCTTTGGCCGGGGCTAGGATTACCCTGCAGGGACGACAGCCTCAGGTGAGTTTCGCTTCGCAGCTGGGTTTGGGAGTGGAGTTAGACGAGGGGGTGCAGGACCCTCGGGATTCTGGCTGAGGCTTCCGGGAGGGCTGACCCACCACCTCTCAAATCCCGCGTTGGTAGACTGCTCGCGGGTAGCCTTTGACTTTGAAGTGTCAGTGAAATCTGGGAGGCCCTTTCGCCTCTGGTAGGCTTTTGGGAGTAGCCTCGAAATCCTACCCTAGGGAAACACCCCGGTGGTCAACCTGTCATCGCGCCTGCTCATAGTGGGTGCTCTACACGTGTGTTGACAGAGTACCTGTGACGCTGGCCGTCAAAGCCCGCAGCCTCAGGCATCCTGGGCGCTGTGCAGCTTCGGTCTCGCGCTGCATATTTGTTATGCAGTAGTTGACGCCAAACGGAGTTCTTGGTAAGGCCATTGATTTGTTCATTCGTTCAGCCCGTGGGTGCCTGCTTGGCTGCATTCTTTGTGCACCCTGAACCGATTACGGTAGTCCAAGCTGCTGTCATTAGCACCGACCACAGATTATTGCCATCATTTGTTTATCTTCTTTCCCTCCACCAAGTCCAGTTAAACTTTGCAGTCTTGAACAGTGCTTGGTAAATAGTTGTTGAATGTATGAATAGGCTTCCTAAGCTTGGTATTGCAAGTCTAAAATAGGCCAGTGTGCTCTGGCTATTTCCATTCTAGAGGAGAAGCTAGTATATAAGCAAGTAATTAGAATTTACTGACTCTCAGAGCACTTATAAACCTCTTAATGGCACTTAACCTTTTCCATCGCATAGTCATGAACTTGAGTGTGATTTAAACTGAATTTCACGATATCCTTCCCAATGCATGACAATTTATATGTACTCCTAGATATGTGAATGCATTCAACTAAACGAGAGACTGAAATTGAAGCCATAAGAAAAGTATAAGAAATATAGACCAAAGATGTACAGGGTTATTAATTCCATGGGGGAATCGGATTGGGTGGTTATCTGAGGAGGTGGCATTTTTTATCCCAGAAGTGGTTGCATTATTTGAAAGTAAGGTTACCTTTAGGCTACATATTCACTTTTTCTCAGATATACTGACAGCTCTTTCTTCTTTTAACCTCTTTTGTAGCTGGCAGATTCCCATTCATGAGTAATGTCATAGTAATAACTAAAATATATTGATTGGTACACAGTGCTAAGCACTTTAATACATTATCTTGTGAATCCTCATAGCTAATCTTTGAGGTAGGTACTGTTTTTACCCTCACTTTATTAATGAAGAATTGGAAACAGTTTTCTCAAAGTTGCACAGCTGATAAATGGAAGAGCCAAAATTGAGCCCAGTTTGTCTGAATGAGTACCCTCAATCTTAATCTCTTCAAGCTGTGTTGTGTCCTTTAGGATCTATTTCTAATCAAAAGTCTTCTTTTTCTGTGAAGCCTTAGCCTTCTCAGGCAAAGTTAATATTTGCTTTGGTACTTTATCACAGAGTCTGTTACAGTGTATCATTGTAACTATTGATTTATATCATTTTTCTAAGGGACTGTCAGCTCCCCATGGCAGATACCAACTCTTAGATGTATCTAGGATATAACTCGGCACACAGTAGGTGCTCAGTAAAATTTTATTGAAATAATGAATTCATATAGGGCAACACAAATGTATTATATTCATTCAACAAATATTTGTTGTGTGCCTACCATGTACAAAGGGTGGGGGACACGTTTAGTTTCTGCTGTTAGAGTTCTTATAGGCTACTAGATGAGGCAAAAAACAATACTACTTTTGATATTTAATGTTTTGTCAAACTAGACACCTACTGATCTTCTCTTTGCAGGGAGGGCAAAGAAAACCTAACCCAGGGACAAAAGAATGAATGCTGAAGCTGAGTGTGCCCTTTCTGAGTGTAACAAAAGGAGTGAGCATAGTCTTGTTAAGAAAAAGTTATCTTTCAAGAAAGTATTAATTAGCTTGCTATTAAAATAAACATCCTATTTACATATTCTGAATCTTGATATTTAATGATCAGTCAATAAATATAAAAATATTAAATTATTTTTATTAGTGGTATAGTATTGCTAAATGTATTCAAAATTACTCTTATTAGGGCAAATGTTTTTTCAATATATTAATAATATTGATAATTTTTGAGATGGTTTTTACTTTATACTTTCACCTGCAAGTCATGAGGATGCCTATTTTCTATAAAAGAGCCACCACTAGGTGTTACGAAGTTGTTGTTTTTATAATTTATTGGTTGAAAATCATATTTCATTGTTTTAATGACACTTTGAATTGTTCATGGGCATAAGTATCTTGTCAAGCTAACTGAGTATTTACATTTTTAAAAATGAATTATGTCCGTTGCCCATTAAAAACATTTTTTTTTTCTTTGTGAGAATTGTATATTGGGACTTTGCCATGTCTTCTGTAAATACTTTTCTCATTATTTATTATTATTACTTTATGTTTTGACTTCATTAGTGAGGTATTTTTCCATAAATAACATTTAACTTGTTAAAGATGTCTTATATACAAACTTTATTTTATTTTTTTGTGGTTAAGTTTCTGTCATGTTTTTCCTTTATGGCTTCTGTGTTTACTGTCTTGCTGTTTTTTTCTAAATCAGTCTCTTATTCTGAATATTACAGTGAAATCTCTGATAGCAGTGGTAATTAGTAGTGATTAATAAGTTGAAAAAAGCCTTCACCTTTATTTTAAATTTTAGTTAATTACCTTGTGTTTCTTTTTTTTTTCTTTTGTTTCTTTTTAAACTATAGTAAGTTTATCCAGTTTCCCTTTATGCCTAAAATAGTGTCTTAAGGTCTCTGATAGTTTGTACTTTTCAAAAGGAAAACTTATTTGTATCTTTTTTTCCCCAGTGGAGAGTGATTTCGGTCTTTTTGGATATTTTTAGATTTCTTCTTTATTGGATTTAAAATGCCATTCAAGGAAAAATACACTTTGGTCTTTTACATTCTCTTCAATTAAAAATGATAATACCTTATATAATTTATTTTTTTCTATTTGAGAAAAAGTAGGCTCTTGTAAATCTTTATGTTCTTTTTTCGATATTCAACAGAAATTGGTGGCAGGTTAGTGAAACATTGAAAATAAAAAAACCCTTTCTTCTTTTACATAATAGAGGAGAAATTAACCCAAATTCCATCTTTTGACTTGAACTATCAAATGCAAGAAGAGGTGGAGAATACTATAAGAATAAGAGGCAGGAAAGATTATTTATTGCTAGAGAATTCAGGATGTCTTTAAGATCCAGCCTAATTTCAGCTCTTTTAGGGAGCCAGGATTTAAATGGACTAGTATTTTCATTATCTGTAGACTTGATGTTCACTTGCAGTAGTGTATTTCTCCCTCTAGGTTGGGGGTGGTGAACCTATGGCACGTGTGCCCAAAGTGGCACGCGGAGCAATTATTTTGGCACGCGGAGCTGTGAATACCATTAAAAAAATTATTGTTTATGCTCTTATAGACATAAAAATAATCGATACCTCCATCTCACTCAATGGGTTGGCACGCGAGTCGAGCGAGTATACTCTTATTTCATAAACTTTGGCACTCAATTGCCAAAAGGTTCGCCACCCCTGCTCTAGGTTTGTTTTTTTTTTAATATATTTTTATTTATTTATTTTATTTTTGACAGAGAGAGAGATACAGAGAGAGAACTGAACTGGGAGAGCTCCCAGTTCAGCATATGGGTCTGCACAGGCCGGGGCCGGTATTTGATCCCTGGTCCCCGGCGCAGCAAAGTGAGTGCTCAACCCACTGAGCCATCCTGACTTCCCCTCCCTCTAGGTTCTTTATCATATTTAGATCTCCATCTCATGCTGGTGTCAAGAGGGACCTTGTAGCTCCTGGGTGGGAACAAGGCTTAGCCTCCAAGTTTATATATTTTCCCTTTCAGTGAAAGAGTGCACATGCCCCTTTTTCCCTTTAGCTCTGGCACAGAACGGCAAGGAGCTGGTCTGGTCTAAAGCAAAGGCTAGAAATGTTTCCTGTTGGTGCAAGGAGTTTAAATTGATAGAATTGAAAGAGATGGGCTGGGTGTAGGGACCAGACAGCAAAGGATTAAAAACAAGTGGGCTGCAAATTAGAGTTTGGCTAAGAAACATAATTCACTCCTTGTAAACCAAAACTGGACACATGGGGATTTCAGCATTGAAAGTCATATTTGTGTTAATCTGTTAAACCATATTTCACCTATTCTAATGTGCACCTTTTCTTTTCACATTTTAACATCTATAAAGTTAGACTGCCTTTTGAAGTTAATGATGTGTCAGAATTTAATTGGTCACATCTTTTTCTTAGTGGTACGTATGGAACTGTGTCATACAATCCAGGGTGCCTTAGATCCGATGAAGTGGAGTATCTTTTGCTATAGAGCTGTTGGCTTACATAAACATTTGTGATCATAGTTCTCAACTGTTAACATGAAGGAGTTGAGTTCTTTATGGTAAAATGCTTTTGAATGGCTGGATCTATGCTTCTTATTTCACTTCCAATTTCATGATATTTTAGAGCCCAAAAACTGTAGTGAATGAGTTCTGACTCAGGCTCACATCAAAGTGCATTGCGTTGACGTGGAGAAGAGGGGACAGAACCGAGGCCAGTTTTAGGTTGGTAATTGCTGATGCCTGCCTTCTTTTTTGTCAGGATTGTTCAGCGCTTTGAAATTCTGGGTAGTTTCTGTGTAGTGTCCGGATCCCTAAGTATAATTCAAATCATCAGCAGCCTTTTGACTGTAAGTACTTGAAAATCCATTTCCTGCTGCTGCTTCTGCCGCAGTAGTTACCACTACCTGGGGAACTCTTGCTATTGCTTTTGGAATTGGAACTCCACTGTGTGACAGCTTCACAGTCTGCACTTCTGTTTTCCTGTGGGTTTTTTTTTTTTGTTTTTTTTTTTCTTAGAGCCTGCTTTTATCAAACCATATGGAGTTTACCAGATTCTAAATGATTTTTGGGTGGCAATCATTAACTCAAGGTTTAGTGGCTCTCTTTTAAAACATGAAATTTGCATTTGTGACATTCAATGGATGAAGCAAATTGTGTCAGATTGAATACAGGAAAAATTTTGAGCATGTTCTTAAAATTTTCATGTTTGGGCACATTTCTAGTTGATTATTTTAATTTTTTGTGTCTGTTTTGAGCTATATTTTCTAGAGCACTAGAAAGGTCTAGTCATAAGTTCATTGCAAGCTTTTTGCATTATTTTTCTATGAATTGCTATCATATGGCTACTTTCTGTGAATCACAATTAATCTGTAAGAATTCTCTTTATATTTGGAGTACTAACCATTTTGTCATACATGAGTTGTGAATATCTTCTCCCCAGCTGCTGTTGTCTTTTTGTGTATGGAATCTACTGTATAGTGGGTCTTGCTAGATTATTGGGATATTTAGAAACCAAGCAAACATCTTTCTCTTCCTGCAGGAGTACCATGTCATTAGATTTTGGCAGTGTGGCCCTTCAAACACAAAATGAAGATGAAGAATATGACAAAGAAGACTATGAAAGGGAGAAAGAGGTAAGTTGCTCAGAAAAAAATCTAAACGCAATCTTAAGCAATTTTATTTCCTGGTCAAAATTATGTCTTGTATCATTTTGAAGTAATTTATAATTCTTTTTTAAACCCCTAAAACCTGATCAGTATTTGGACTTTTAAAGGGTGGCTGAGTAGAATGCTTCCTTCTTTGAGTCAATAATAAAACAACTGTGAAGGATGTCATCAGGTGAATGGTTAGATTTTTTTTTTTTATTAAGATTTGTTTTTATTGTTTTTGACAGAGAGAGAGAGATACAGAGACAGAGAATGGGGAGGGCCCAGAATAGTCTCCATAGTTGCACATCATTGGTTTTTCCACATAGTTTCATTCCACAGGCGGGCGAGGGGCTGCACAGGGCAGGAACTGGGCCAGGGTCTCACCCCCGTAAGAACTGAACTGGGGGCACTCCCCAGTTCAGCATATGGGTCCTCACGGGCCGGGGCCAGGATTCGATCCTTGGTCTCCGGGGCTGCAAAGTGAGCG